>PJEM01018052.1:0-19945 GCA_004023845.1 Helogale parvula
TTCCTTCCTTCCTTCCTTCCTTCCTTCCTTCCTTCCTTCTCCTTCTCCTTCTCCTTCTCCTTCTCCCACAGTACCTTTTATAGTATCGTCCTTTCTCCATCCCTCGCATACCTCTTGGCCCTGAAGATCAGACCTATCTCCCACCTCGGCTCCTGGCCTCCCGACCCAGAGCCGACCCAGAGCCGCAGGGACTCTCAGGGGACTCACAGAGGGAAGTGCACCGGCAAGGGTCATGTTTGTCCAGATAATGTCCGAGTGTGTCCCAGCCGCCCCCTACACGCACCATCACATGGTTCCGGAGGATCTGTAGGGGACAAGGGTGAGGTTGAGGATGAGATGGGGGATGTCCCCTCTTTCTGGAGCAGCCCACAGTTTTCCAGCATGCACTACCATCCATGTACACATGCACACGCAAGTACTCTGCACATGTGTATTGTTGTGGGGGTGTGTGTTTTGCAGCCCGCCTCTCACAACTAGCATCGGATAACACGTATTGTCAAGGGTGGGGGTCAGACTGACAGAGTTGCCCCACAGCTAGACAACGGATCTCACAAGCACTGTGCACCCTGGCCCCAGAGCACCCCCTCTCCTCCTTCACCTGCACATGCCTGTGTCAGAAATGTGGCTCTGGCTCTGCTCTATAGTGTGTGTGTTAAGGAATCCCTGGGAATCCTGGTCCCACCCTATTCTGGGTCGAGTCACAGTCTCTCCAGGTTTCCATTTCCTCAGCTGAAAACTGAGGAACACAATCCCTTCTCCTTACCTACTTCACAGAGCTATTGGCTCAGGGTCTGGGTGAGGGCCCAGGGAGCTGGCTCTGCCCCCAGGCATGGCCTGTGATCAAGGAAAGGGCTTGCATGCCCACAGCTGCTGGCCAAGCCCATGAGTAAGATCTGTTTTTGGTAGGGCATTGCCAAGTATGAGGGTGTGGGTATGGGAGGCACATTTCAGGCCTGTACTGCTGCTCACTCTGCAGAATGCCAAGCCAGGCATGTGAAGGGTTGTCTGTGGGGCCCATGTGGCTGGGCCATGCACTGAACACAAACTTGGGGTTCTCAGGCCCCCTGCTCTGACCATGAATGTGGATGGAGTGGAGGCAAAGGGAGTTCAGGAGTGTCCTTCACACTCCACTTCCGCCTGGACACCCCTCTGCACTCAGCTAAGGTGGAGCAGAGGGGGACAGGGTTCTGGCCACCCTAATGGGAGGAGGAGACAGGATTGCCAACTCTGCCAACAATCTTCTTGAATTCTGCAAGGGAGAGAAAGAAAGCCCTAAGGCCCAATAAAATGGGGTGAATGATGACTTCCTGTCCTTGCCCTCAGTCCTGGGTAAGATTCCATGAAAGGAAACCCAATTCTGCTGATCCTGGGGAACACCCCACCCCTGTCCCCAGACTTACCCGGATAAAGATGAGGGTGTTGGAGTCCCCCACACGGTACTTCCCCTCAGACACCTTGACCATGGAGAATTGAACTGGGCACCTGCAGTGGCTGATGAGACTCTGCACCTGTGCGCAGTGACAGTGAACTAAGTCCTCCCTCTGCACCGGTGCCCGAGCTTCCTACTCCCTACCCTGGGTCAAGCCCAGTGGGAAGCAGCTGTCCTGTCCCCAGAGCCAGCCCCTAGGCTTCTGCTGAGGTCACGGCCAGAGGCTGAGAAGCAAGTACAAGAAGACTTTTAGTGACCCAGTGAGAACAAGACCTATAGTCTAGTCACCAGAGTCCAGTGCCCTTGTGGGTCAGCTAACGGAGGCCTTGGAGTGTAAAGAAGAAGGTGGACATTGGAATCTGACAGGCTTCTGCTGGAGTCCTGCCTCCACCACCCCATAGGCCTTGGGCAAGTTAAGAAACCTCCCTGAGCTCGATTTCTGGGTAGTAGAAATGGGTTCATCCCAGTAAGAGCTAGCTCCTATGAAGCGGCCGCTCTGTGCCGGACACTTCCCGGCACTTCATATGCGCTGGCTCATTTAATATTCAGCAGCCACAGAAGGTAGGTACTATTACACCTCCACGCTACAGAATTGAGCTCAGAGAGGTTAAATAATCTGCCCCAAGTCACACAGCCGCGGAGCAGTAGAACTAAGACTTGAACCACGGTGTCAGAGACAGGGCCAGAGGTTGGGTTCTTAAAAGCCGTCCCGCAGGGGCTCAAAAAGAGAGGTCTAGAGGGCGGGACTGTAATGAAAACGTAATAAGCGATATAGCTGCTCCGTAGGAGATGAGGATCGAGGCTCAGAGTGGAACATGACTTAAAGATGCACAGTGAACTCAGGGTGCGGGCTGGAGCTCGAAAAGGGGTGGCTCGGATCCAGCAGGCGGGCTGGGGAGGGGGCGGGGCAGAGGGAGGCGGGGCCTGGAGGGCCTGTGCCAGCCTCTCACCATCTGGTCCAGGTTGCGGAAGTGGCAGGGCCGACGCTTTGGGGGCTCCGGCGGCGGCGGGTCCGGCGGGGGCAGGGCCAGCTCCTGCCGCAGCTCCTCGTCGATCTCCTCCTCCAGCCGCACCAGGGTTGGCGCCGCCACGCCGAAGCGCCAGGCTCGGCGGCCCAGCTCCAGCAAGCACAGAACCACGTTCTTCACGTTCTTGCGTAGTACCAGGTCCTCGGTCTCGAACATCACCACCTCTGGCAAGCGGAGGTGGGGGAACGGGGCAGGCAGCTGGGAGAGTCCTGGGACCATCCCTGGCCCCGGGTGGAGGCCCGAGGGGATGACTCGGATCGCAGGATCTTGGAGTCAGGCCACCCCCTAGGAGGGGTCTGAGCAGAATTGCACAGGCGCTGAGTGCAGACTAGGTGGCCTGTCTCACAAGAGAGGCTGGGGTGGGAAGAGGTGACACAGCCAAGCCCGGAGCCCGGAGCCCAGCTGTGGGTTAACTCCACCTTGCCCTTCTCCCTACTCTGTTTGACAGCAGGCTAGGGTCTAGGAGCAAGAAGCAGTTTGTTCTGCTTCCCACCCACACCGCCCACCTCCACTATCCAGCAGACATCTAGAACTCAACGTGCAGCCCACATGTAACCAGGCAGGGTTGAGTACGGGATCTGGAGCCTGACTGCCAGTGTTGGCGTCCTGCGTATTTTTGGGCAAGCCCCTGAGCCTCAGTCTTCTCCTCCATCAGATGGGGTTGTTGTAAAGACACTTAAGCGTCAGCAGGTGGGATCTGGCTACATGGGAAGTGCTCAGTGAGACACCAGCTTTTATCAGCCCTCCAATCCTGTGCCGCTCTGCCTTGCCACCAACCATCAGCTGGCCCTGACTCTTCCCTCTGTCTCACCCTGTCTCACCCCACGTCGCCTTTGGCCTGGAGGATGGCCCAACATCCAGCTTTATCCCACTGCTGGATCCAAGGCCCAGGAGATGAGAGATCCTGGCAGGTTACTCTCCTGTGACTCACAAGCCTCAGCATGACTGTCCTCTCCTAATGTCCCTTTGCCTGCTCCCCTGTCCTCCCCCACCCCCACCCTAGCCCTGTGCCCTTACCCACGCTGGCTCGTTATCCAAACACAGCATCTCTATGCCTGTGCCTCTGAAGTCCCCTGCCTAGAATTCCCTTTTCCCCAAACTTCTATTTGTTCCCCAAGACTCAGTTCAAATCTCCTCCTCTGAGTGACCTTTCTTGGCCCCCACTTTCCACCTCATCAGGTTGCTGTTTCCTCCCCAGGCTCCCCAGCACATATACCTCTATTTTGGGCTTTTGTCACATCGGACTCTAATTTGTGTATCTTTTCATCTGTCTCTCTTTCTAGACCATGAACTCTTTGGACACTGAGTCTCAGACTTGTTGGTCCTTTGTCCAGGGCACAAAGATAGGGACTAACTATGTGTTGAATGAATGAATCATTCATTCAACTCATGTATTTATTGAAGATTTACTATGAATGAGGAAATGGAGGCATGAAAAGGGATGAGCTGGTCCAAGGCAAATGAGGAAAGAAGACCCTGGCTCCTGACTCCGGAGAGGAGCTGGATGCCTAGCAAGGCGAGGGTCTGGGGAGGGGGTGCAGGGTGGTTACCTTGGATGCCCATCTCCTTTCGACACCACTGGATGAAGTTGGAGACGTTGTCCCGGGCCTGGAAGGTGCCCGGCTGGGCAGCGCCGTTGCAGGAAACCCCAGCCCGAGGCAGGGGAATCCTTTGGGCTTGGGCAGGTGCCTCAGCCAGGAAGGTCAGGGCCGCCTCCGTGATGGCATTGGCATGCCGGCACAGCACCAGGCCGGTCTCCAGGACGTGCAGGAAGTTGGCCGCGTCGATGTCCAGCCCGTAGAGATCCCGAAGCCACTCGGCCAGGTCCTCCTTCATGGCTTCCAGGTACTGCTCGCTGGACTTAAAGGGACGGATGCTGCACACTGGTGGCCCAACAGTCCTAGGCCCCCTCCCGCGTCCCCTGGGCTTGGACATGGTTGGACCCTCAACAAGGAGGAGGTGGGTGCCTCCTCTCTCCCGCTGCTGTGTCTTCACTACTACCTGCTGGGTCCTGGCTGGTTCTCCCTGACTCAGGGGTTCCCTTTCTACCCTCCAAGAGCCCAGAACTTCCGGCTCTGCTACTCGCTACTGGCTTCAGCCGGGTTCCCTGCCCCCCCACATTCCTCAGCCCCTGCTGGAACTCTCCCTACTTGGTGGCCCTGCAGTGTGACCTCACTCTTGGGCTGCCCAGTTCTCTCAGAGTTTGCCACCTCCCAGGACAGGTGGAGGTGAGGGCACTGCTCTCTTCCCCCAGGACTAGACAGGTCCACTGGCTGCCTCCCACCCCCCAGCGGCCGGCTGTCCGGCTGTCTGCCTCTCCACTCTGCTTTCCTCTTGTCTCCTTGGAGACAGCGCTGCTACAAACACTCCTTGTTAACCCTTCCTGGCAGCCAGCCGAGGACTGCCCTGCAGAGCCTGCCCTGGGACCCGTTGGAGCAGGGAGAAGAGGCTGGGGCGGGCTTCTCTCCCTTGTTTGAAGCGTGGGGGGTTCTGGGAATTCCGGGGAGAAAAGCAGGGCCGGGGTTGCTGAGTCCCTTGGTATTAGTGAGCACTGTAAGGTGGGGATGAAAGAGACAGTGATAGAGGCTGAAGACAGGACTCCAGCCCTGGCCCCTTTCCTATAGCCTCCTGTGACCTTCCTATGCTACCTAGTCTCTCGGTGCCTTAGTTTCCTCAACTGTAAAATGGGAATAATATCTACCTCTCTTGGGTGTTGTGAGGAGGAAAGCAATGATGTAGGACACATGCACAGCAGGACTGGGTGGGTCCCAGCTCTCGCTGATGCTCCCAGTGGCCCTGTTTACACCCAGGGATCTCCACTTTCTCTGAGAACCTGCTCCACCCCCCGCCCCCTCTCTAAGCACGAATTCCTCTAGAGCTGGTTGGGGCTCTCAGCCTCAGTACCTCACCCTGGCCACAGCAGCGCACCCCGTCAGTAAATATCCTTAAGTACCTCCTGTGTGCCAGGAACTCTTATAGACCTGAAGACAGAGCAGTAAATGAGGTGTCTTACCTCACGGAGGCTACACACATGTTAGTGGGGGATGGATGACAGGTGACAAACAAATAGTCAAGAATAAGTCAGATGGTCATAAATACCAGGGAGGAAAATAAAGCACTAAGGAGATGGAGCAGTGGGTGGAATTTTATGAGAGGTGGTCAAAGGAGGGGCTCACTGACATAATGTTCAAAGGGTAAGAGGCTCCATTCTCTTTAAACAAATATAAAATCTTGTTTATATATATATATATATATATATATATATATATATATTTCCCTCTTGGGTAGCCCTTACATACCACCTTCTTGTAAATTACCTTTATTGCTCAACTAAAATGAACAAGGCATCTTTGTGTTATACCTGGTCATCACAAGTTAATGTGCTATATGTACTATTAATTTACACATTAAAATCTTAAAAACTACAAAAATTATAGCTTTCCTTTGGACAATTGACCTCATCTTGTTCTCCAGGTTTCTGTGAATGGCAGGGAAATAATGCTCGCCAACAAAATGTATCTCCTTATTTTCTGGTTTGAAGCAGTTTCTTTTGGATTCAGATCCAGTCAGTTTTGAGTTCACACTTATTTCAGTGCAGTTTCTCCCCTTCCAAGCGGTCTTCCAAGTTTGCCGTCTGAGTCCAGGAGGCACGCTTTCGTTCCTGGTGCAGTGGGACCTGTGTATTCTCGTGCTTTCCCTGCTGACTATTACTACTCTGTGATCAATGTCCAATGTGGTGTTATGTGGTATTGTTGGTTATGACAATCCCACGGTTTATGAAGGTCCTGGAAAACCCAAAATGACCCTGAGAATGAACCCCCTACGGATGACAAAGGGCTTGTGGGCCATCTGCAGTGGGCGAGGCGAGCTGAGGTGAACGACCAGACCTCAGGGGACATGCTGTCATCATTGTTGGTGGGATGCTCCCTAAGAGCCACAACACAGACTCAGTGGCTTGGGTGTACCTGGCCAGGGACACTACATCTTAGGTAGTGCCTCAAGAAGGTTGTTCCTTGTGCCAGTGACCAGAAGTGGCCCCCGCAGTGGCTTCTGAACTGCGTCGTTCCTGTGGTGTGCTCTCGGCTGTGTTCGCCCTCACCAGCCTTCTACAGTTCCTGTCCCATGGCCAAATTGGTCGCTCTGTGAGTTCCCGCCATTCTGTCCCTTTAAATTAGCCAGAGTGGAGGCACCTGGGTGGCTCAGTCGGGTAAGCCTTTAAGTGTCTGACTTCAGCTAGGGTGGGTTCGAGACCCCCGTAGGGCTCTGTGCTGACAGCTCAGATTCAGTGTCTCCCTCTCTCTCTGCTCCTCCCCCCACTCACACTCTGTCTCTCTTTCTCTCATAAATAAATAAACATTAAAAATTAAAAAAAATAAATTAGCCAGAGTGAGCTTTTGAATCTTGCAACCAGGAGTCCTGGTGGCTACAAGCTCTTCTAGGAAATGCAAGGAGAATGGGTGTGTTGGGAGACAGTCCATGCGTCTTTTGCATTTCTGCTTGTCTCACAAATAGAGGCACTGACTCTTCAAAGATGTTTATATAGTGAACAACCTTTGGAAGATAGTGACTGCATCTCCTTCTGGAGCAGAGAGCAGGTTTGCTTACAGCCCATCAGAAAAGATTTGTGTTCCAGGGCCCCTGGGAGTCTCAATTGATTAAGCGTCTGACTCTTGATTTCAGCTCAGGTCATGACCCTGTGTTTAAGGGCTTAAGGTTCTCTGTCTCCCTCTGCCCCTTCCCCCCCCCCCCGCAAAAAATTAATAAAAAGATTTGTGTTCTTAAGCTCAGAGTTCCTCTTGTAATGCAAGCCAGCGCACACACAGGTGTTCGCTGACAGCCATCACGGTCGCACCGTGGGACAATGGGCAAGGGGTGCTGACACACGTGCTGAGGCTGCTGTGCCACGGGGAATCAAGTCCTCTGTCTCTGACCCAGGAGTCTCGTGGTTTTTGGCACACCCGTGACACTCCGGCAAGTTAACTTGCTAGCGTGCAAGAAGAGTAAAACTTCAGACCCTCCACAGTTCTTGACAGGATTGTCCCCACGTGACTAGGAGCTTCCTGGGATCTGTTCTCTTCTCCTTGTTCTTCATCCCACCCATCTGCCTCCACCAAACTGGGAGATGCTCAAGGAAGAGACCCCATTCCCCTCCACCCTGAGACTCGGAGGGAAGCCAGATCATCCTTCCCTGTCAGATGGAGGCTCTCTGGATCTGGGTGGGCGTCCTCTGACCTCTCTGCATGCTCCTGTCTCTGCCAACACAGGTTAAGGCCAGGAAAATGAGGAGTTTCCCCAAGCCTCCATGATTTTATCCCGTCGCCCAGCTCCAATTCTCACACATACCTACACCACATTCTGGAGCTACACCTGGATCTTGCCTGGGCCTTGCTTCCTACTGGTCTTGGAGGCATCTCCTTTGCTTCTTGGAGCTAAGACAATAAGCTGGAAGTAAGTTGAGTGAGAAGCCAGAGTGAGGAAGACTAGAGATTAGACTGAAAAGAGAGGAGAGAACATAATGATACAAACAAACATAGCACTTTGAGTGCTTTCTGTAGGGCAGGTAAAGTCTGGTACTGTGTGACTATCTGATTTACAGATAAACAGACTCAGTTTGAGACAACATGCTGAAGGTCAGATAGCTCTTACATTTATGTGGTTGAGCTGGGATTTGAACCCAGCCTACAGGGGACCAAAGCCACTCCTTTCTCCCCTATAATGCCTTGCCAAGAGGGAAGGTAGGGATGCCATGGCTTAAGTGCTCTTGGAGGCTCTGGAAAAGGCGGCTATTCCTTGGTGCGGCCCTTTGGGCAGGTAAAGTTCTAGCTCCACCCCTTGTGATCCAACAGAGGCCCCGGCGATCAGACAAAGTTCTATGTGTCCTAGGAATTCTTTCTCATCCCAGTCCCTGATCAGGGGGAGAGGGCGGCAAAGTCTTGGGAAGAATGGACAAGTATGGTGAGTGGGACTGGAGGCAGGGTGGGGACTGAGGACAGGACCATTGACTCTGTTAAGTGTGGATGCCCAGTGTGGACCAACTCAGCCATCACCATAGCAACCCCAGAGTAGAAGTCCAGCTTTTCCTCAGTTACTTGTACAAACCCTCTCCTCTCTCTTTCCTGAATATTCTCAACACCTGCTCCCTCACCTTCACCTGCTGTTTTGGGGAACTTTGTCTTCTCTTGCCCGAACCACTATGACAATGCCTAAGTGGGTCTTCCTTGTCCTGCAGAGAGGCCATCCTAAAACACAGCTCTGAGCAGGTCCCTCCAGCAGAACCGTCCAGTGGCCACTCCTGAACGACAAAGTCCAGACTCCACATCCTGTCACCCACCGTCCTGACCTTCCATGTAACTCCGTTTCCTATTCCCAATTCTCTCAGCAAGTTCCAGCACCCCTTTCCGGCTGTGCACCAAGTCTGGCCTTTCACAACCAAAAAGCTCCTTAGTGTGTTTTCCTGAAGAAAAGTGTAGCAGTCCCTTGCTTTTCCGCATCAGCAACATCAAGAACTGGCAGAATCTTTGAAACAACTTTTTTGGGGAAGATTTCAGAAGTCTTGGATGAATCTCAGAGACCCCTCTGTTACCTGCCGTGTCCCTGCCTGAGATGGTTGTGAAGATGAAGGGGTACAATGTGTGGAGAGTTTAGCACAGTGATTGCATACAGTTGGTGCTCAACTAGAACACTAATTCTATCATTCTCCTTTGTCCCCAACCTCTTTAAACAGGATGGGCAGGGGTCAATTGGAATTTTCTTTACTTTTCCAGGGGAAACCACGGTTGCGTCTTCCCTCCCTCGTCCCCCTGCTTTTCATTGGAAGTCTAGCTCCCCAGATCCAGCAGAGAGCAGGGCACAGGGCGGTGCCAGGGCGAAGGGAGGAGGGAGATCGCTGAGTGGTGGACACCTCCCAGCAGAGGCCAGGTTACTTTCCATGGCCCTCTGGTGGGGGGCGATTTCCTGCCTGCCAGGACTACTGTGATGAGTTATGGAGTCTGTACTCTCAACAAAGGCACCAGCAGGAGGGACAGTGGTGGCTGAAAGCCAGCTGGCAATTGGGGTCAAGCCCAAAAGGAGGCTTTTCCTAATTGGCTCACTCCTAGGGCCACTCCTTTTCCTAACTGGTCTGTCCCTGTTGTTGTCATAGGTGGCGGAGGTGGTGGTGGTGTGTGTATATGGTGGAATTTTTATTTAGTCTGCCCACAGCGGGCACTTTTTTTCAGTTATTTTGCTCATTGGGTGCCTGCCATAGCTGGGCTTCCTTAAGGCAAAGCCCACTTTGAAGAGGGAAATCCTACCCAGAAAACAAAGTCTAAACAACTGTCTATAGAAACTGCACTTAAATGTTTACCGCCTACACAGAGATCAGTCCCCACCCTCGAGCCAATGAGAAGGAAAGTGATGAGGAAGTATAGCCTCCGGGTTCGGATTCGGGTTCGGGTTCGGGTTCGCAGCCCTCGTTGCTACCTCTCCATGATTGCCTCCCAGCAAGCCCTGGGCTGGGCACTTCACAGAGACGCAACCAGATACCTGCGTCACGATAACCCTTAAAACGGGCGCCACTTTTGACAGATGGGGACACGGAGCTTGACAGACGCGACGTGACTTGCCCCGAATCCTCAACAAGGAAGACTGGAAACCTGGGAAATGGCGCGGGGCGAAGCCCTGCAGGCCCTGTCTCGCCCGGGGAAAATCCTGCACACTCTGTAACCCTCTCTGCAGAATCCTGCCAGCCTGGGGCATCTCGTGCACGCCGTCCTTCAGGCGGCTGTCTTTCTGGGGGGAGACAGGCTGTGGCCAACAGCTAGGGTACCCCGCTCCTCTCCGGGCACGACGGGCCCGCGCTGACCTCCTCCCGCCCTCAGGAGACAAAATCCCCTTGTGGAAGAAGGAACTGGCGGAGCCGCAGGCCAGAGAGGCGGAGTCGGAGTCGGAGTCGGAATCGGAAGAGGAGGAGGACGAGGACGAGGACGAGGAGGAGAGGCCGCGGGAGCAGACGGTGGCCGAGAGCGAGGCGCGCTGCCGGGAGGCAGAGGGCGGCCAGGGCCGCGAGCCGGGCTCCGTGTCCTACTGCCTGCTGCGCCAGGAGCCCAGCACCCAGCAGGTGGCGCTGCTGCGGCCCGCGGACAGCGGCTTCTGGGGCTGGCTCAGCCCCTTCGCGCTGCTGGGCGGCCAGGCGGCCCCGGCGGCCAGGTGAGGGCTCGCCCAGGCCGGGGCGGGGCCGCGGTGGGCGGGGGCCGCGCCGGGCACTGAGCGTCCCGGGCCCCGCGCAGGACGCAGAGCCTCCCGGAGCCTCCGTGCGTGCTGGAGACGCGGCGCCGGCCGCCGCGCGCCGGGGTCTGTGCGCGCTGCGAGATCCTTTTCTGCAAGAAGTGCAGGAACCTGCACAGCCACCCGGCCTACGTGGCGCACTGCCTTCTGGAACACCCGGATCTGCGTGAGGCGCGGGCTTCGGGGGGCGCGGGGGCTGCCGGGGACCCCTGAGCGCCCCCACTGCTAGCCTTTGTGCCCTCCGTCCTCGCCTGACCCCAGCGTCCCCGCCACCTTCTCCTCTCCTTTGACGCGGAGCGTTCTCCAGCACATTCCACAGAACTGCTCTTTCGCTGAGCCGCCCTGCCCGGAGCGCCTCCTCCTAGCCGGCAAGCGGGCCCACCTGTCATCGAGCACCCACCCAAGGCTGAGCCCATGCCCCCGCTAGCGCCTCCCGAGAGCTCTGTCCTGGGGGTCACTCGGTGCCTACCGCCCACCTGACTCGCGTCTCCCAGCACAGCCTCACATTCATCTCTTGAGTATTTCAGGTCCTTCTGGCCCAGTGGGCAGAGGCAGTGCTTGGAGAAACACCCTCGAGAAACTAACCCTCACCTCTGAGAAACCGCCCCTGCCCCTCATTCAATAAAGCCTCTAATCAAAGTGTCAGTGCCCTGAGTTAGGGGCCAGGCGGCTCCCTTGAGGGTGATAAAGACCCTCATTTCCCCTCCCCAGGGTTCAAGCCAGAGGGAAAAGGGCAGGCAGAGATCCTCCTCCCTCTGTCTCCTCCAGGACAGGGCAGTACAAAGCACTTGCATCCAAGGGCAGTCAAAGGCCATTCCCTCCCCATCGCACAGAGAAGAAATGAAGGCGCAGGGCCAGGAATGCCCGTGGGGAGCTGAGGACTGAATCTTGCCAGATCTTTCTCCCCTTCTGCTGGAAGCCTGGTCTTGCCTAGGTCAGTGTGTGTGCAAATGGCAGGTGTGGAGGAGAGAGGACAAGAAAACCAGATGCTAAGACGGAGACTGGCTGAGGCAGAAGATAGAGAGGCTGGGGAGCTGGTTCCTTCTCCAGGAATCCCAGCTATTCTTGGCCAGCCAGCAGGAGCTCCTGGAATGCTGCGTGTGTGGCCTGAAGAATGGGGCCATTGTGAGCACCAGGCCTCCCCCAGCCTGCAGAGACCCTAGTGCCTTCAGCAGAGCAGCCCGCCAGAGAGGCCCCTGTCCTCTCCCTGCCACCCATGACTCTCCATCTGGCCTGGGGGGAGAAGGAGGGCAGGGACATGATGCTTTTTCAGGCCCCCTCTCTGCATCGCAACTACTCACACACAGTCTGTGCTCTTGGCTTGGGTGAAAGAACGTGCTTCCAGCCTCTCCAGCATCCGTGCCCCACCTGCTCGTCACTGGAAACCATCCCAAGAGAGACTGGTGCCTGCCTCCAGGCCCAGAAGCTGGGAGCACCTCTTTATTCCAGACTCCCCGCCCTCCACCAAAAGCCAAGCCCAGCAGGCCTGCATCAGTCTCCCTCTCGTTCTGGGTCCTAACCATCCCCCCCCCCCCGCCCCCACCCAACGTCCTCTGAGGTTGGAAATCCTTCTTCCCAATCCACCCAAGCTTCCTGGAGGTGAGGTCTCTCATTTAAGACAATTCTCCAAGAACCGAGCCAGGAGGTCCTGAGGGGAAGGAGAGGTTGCCAAGTGGTAGCAACCTCTCCCTGGAGTTTTACATCCTGCCCAGTGCCTTGGCCTCATGGACAGGAAGTGCACCTTTAGCAGAAGAAACGAAATCCCCAAGGCTTAGCGAAGAGAGTCCTTTGGGGAAAGGCCACAGGGTTTAAGACGCTTTTTGGCTTCTGCTTGGATTGATCCCACAAAGTTCAGTGTCTTGAGAGCACAAAGACCTTCTCCAGGGAACAGATGCAGACATGGCCTGGTCTTCTGCAGGGAGGCTCAGAGGCTTCCAAGACAGGGCTGGCCCCTGGGGTAGGGGACACACGTTGGTCATAAGGGTATCAATTCACTAAGAGGTGGGGGTGTCTTCAGAATAGGGCACCCCCGGAGTTGGCGTGCCAGCAGCCCATCCAGGGCAGCTCTGTGGCCCAGCGGCCTGAGTCCATCACCTGCAGTTTGGCCTGGTCAAGGCGCCAGTAGCGGTCATCTCTGAAGAAGATGATGGAACCATCGGGCCGCGGCAGGGCGCCACTGACCTCCTCAGGGACACCGTCCCAGTCCTGGAGGCCTCGGGGGTAGTAGGGCTCCACCTGCAGTCCACCCCGGGCCAGCACGTAGTAGCGGGCACCCTTGAAGAGGATCACTCGGCCCAGAGGAGGGAAGAAGAGGGCTGCATCGGGGTGGCGGGGCAGGCCCCCTGCCCGGCACAGCTGTGGTGAACCCCACATTGGCTTGGGGCCCCGGAACCTCCAGCATCGGCTCCCTGTAGGGCATCAGGAGAGCCAGAGTGAGCTGGTGGCTCTCACCCTTTGGTCCTCCACCTCACCCGTGTCCCCTCCATACCCCTGCTCCCCCTCATCCTAGAGCCCAAGGTGATTAGTATTTGTGATAATCAAAATGGGTCACACAGTGCTAATAATTCTTTACACCCAGTAAGGAGGGACTGTTGTGGCCTAGACTTCCAGCAGGTGTCAGCAGAGGGCAGAGGGCACTATGGGAACCCATCCCTGGGAGGTGGGAAGTGGGTCCCTGAGGGGGGGGCGGGAGGGAGTGGACTGCCAGGAAAGCCAGTGACTACCATTTCTACACAGAGTTCTGTGAAGGCAGGATTTCTGTTTTGTTCACTACTGTATCATTAACACCTCCAACAGAATCTAATGCACACAAGGCATTCAATATTTGTTGGATGAACGAAACTACTCAAATAATATACTGCAGGCTCCTCAGACATGCTATTTTAATCCTCCTTCTCCAAGAAATCCAAGGGATTATTTTCTTCAAGAAATTCAGTCCGAGAGTTAAGTGACAAGCCCAACCATACACAGCCAGGATTCCAAGGAGATAGGACTTTCCACTGGATCGCAGAGCTTCGGAGTGGTTCTCTGCTCCCCTTCTAGACTCTTCTCTGCAGCTCTCCCACCCTCTCTCTCTGGGACAACCTCCACACCCATGCCCCCCAATCCATCACTGAAGGAACCTCCTGGTAGAGGTCCCTGGGGTCACAGGTTCAGATTGGACTTGAGACTCCTCCTTCTTTGGCCTTGGACAGAACACCTCCCTTCTCTAGGCCTCAGTTTTCTCATCTGCCCCAGGGCTGGTACCTTTGAAGAAGTAGAAGTCCCCATCATCCAGTGACACTGCAGCGGCCTCAATGTGGGGGGGCAGCCCGGCCCACCTCACCTGTAGCGGGCGTGGCTCGGAGACATTGCCATTCGGTGTCACCTCCCAGAAGTGGCTTCCTTGAAAAATGTACAGACGCTGTTGCCCATCTGTCCAGAGACAAGAGAGTTGAGGAGTGACCATTAGCCTCTTGCCTTTCTTCCAGGGAAGGTGCTTCTCAGACAGAGGAGAGAAGACGTGGTCTGCCCAGCCTGGGCAGGGGGAAGTGCACGGGAGGAAGCAGGGTTTTGCTTGGCATGGTTTGCCACCCCGCAGAATGCCTGTGGCTTGGGATTTCTGGATTTTATGGTTCATAACCCCACCTTGTATTCCAGCCCTGGAGACCCCTGGAGATGTGGGGGAGGAAGGAAAAAGGAAGTGAGGCACAGTTGGGACCATCTTACCTACAGTGATGGCATCAAAGAAAGCATGGCAATATTTAGGACCCTGGATTTCGGCGTGCCTTCCCTGTGTTCTGTGGGGGTTCCAGGCCTCGAAGTCAGTGAAGAGCTTTCCTGGGAGTGGGATGGCCATTGAGCCCCCCTGGGGCTTCCCTTCATGGGGAAGGAGAGAAGAGGGAGAGAACACACAAGGGTGGGGGTGGGTCCTGAGTGCTCAAGACGTCCCCTTTGGTTCCTTTCATCTGTCTGGTATGAGAGGCAGGGAAGGAGAGTGGGGGTGGGGGTTAAGAATTGTCCTTGGTTGCTGGTATTAACCACAGCACTAAACTCTAAAGTCCTTTCTCCTACCCAACAGTCTGGGAGAGAGGGCTCAGTTGGAGTGGGGGACCAAACAAGAGTTTGGCACTAAAAAAGGCAGAAGGTTCTCTTCCCTGAGTCCTGGGCCACACGGATGGCATGAGGACATGGTTTAGGGGCCCAGGCTGTGATAGTTACAGCGATTATAATCAATTACATCACTACATTTCACTTAGGAGACTGAGGCAGAGTCTGACAAACTTAGAATTTGGCACCAGCTCCTGGTCTAAGCTTTCTAGCTGTGTGACCTCGGACAAGTGATCTAACCTCTCTGAGCTCCATTCTTCTCATCAATGGACAAAAGGATACTTACATTATGAGTGTGTTGTATGTTAAGTGCCTAGCGGATAATATACATTCATGAAATAGCAGCTGTTTGTGTAGGTTTCTTAGGGTACAAAAGAAGTTCATACCCACTAGTACTATAGCCTTGTGTGGTAAGCAGTTATCTCATTTCTCAGAAGGCAAAACTGAGGACTCCCAAGGGGGAAATGCTCTACCCAAGAGCAGCTGCTTAGCAGGAATGCCCTGCCCACGCCCGTGCACTCTGAGGGAGACAGCCCTGGTTGGGCGCAGCACTGGTCAGTTCATTCTGGGGAGCAGACCTCGTCTGAGTTTATCTCCAGGCAGAGGCCCAGGCTTGGAGGAAAGTGGGCACCAGCGTCAGCGAGGGGGGGAGGCTGGGGGAAGAGCAAGCGGAGCGGGACCGAGGGCTGGGATGGGGGAAGACGTGGGGCCGGGGACTGGGTCTGGGTGACTGGGCAGGGATGGGAGAGGAACTACCAAGGTCGGGGCTGGGCGGGAATCCAGAATTGGATGCAAGGGAGCGGCGTGTGGCGCGGGACCTGGTTGGGATGGAGAGGCCAGGCACGGGGGGTCAGCAGGGGCCCGAAGGTTTTCGGATTTGAGGGGAGCCTGCGGAGGAACCGATGGGGAGGAGGCCGGGTTCGCACGCTTGGGACGCGGGCTGCTGCTTGCAGCGCGGACGCCCAGGCCCCGGAGGCGCGGCGGCGGGGGCTCACCATACAGGCCCTGCACGGCCAGCACGTCGTCCCAGCTGAGCAGCGCGTCGCGGCCCAGTCTCTTGTAGTAGGGCGCCATGAGCGCGCGCGGCGCGGGCGAGTGGGCCAGGCCGAGCGTGTGGCCGATCTCGTGCGCCAGCACCACGAACAGGTTGCGCCCGCGGCGGCGGCTCAAGGACCAGCGCTCGTCGCGGTCGAAGTGCGCTTCGCCACGGCGGGGCAGGAAGGCGTGCGCCAGGGCGCCCCCTGCAGGCGGCGCAGAGGGTCAGGGGGAGCCACCGCCCGCGACGCCCCCAAATTCCCACTGTCCCACGCAGGGGCTAACGGGTGGGTGGGCCTATCTCCTGCTGCATAATTCCCACTCCTAACGACGTCCGGCAGAGGCTGAATGTGAAGCAGTGAACTGATGGCGAAGCTATGGGGTGGGGGCGCCTACGAGGCAGCGTGGTGTACACACAGCATGGGACCAAACTGCCTGGGCTTCCATCCTGGTTTTACTATTTCCTGGCTGTGTGACCTTGGGCAAGTAGCAGCCCTTCTGATCTGAAATGGGAATGATGATAATGAGCTTCTTCCTCACGGGGTTACTCTGAGGAATACAGACGGGTGTGTCTATGTGTATGTTACATATAATATCTAGTGCCTCGCCCATAATAAATGCTGCATAAGAATTATTTTCAAAAAGATATGGAAATAGGAGTAGTGGTTATCCCAGAGGTGGGCGTGATGAGACCTTCCGAATGTTGGTAATGTTGTTTCTTGATCTGGGTGTTGGGTGTGTTTACGGGTGTGTAGTCTCTTTGATTAAGAGTGTGTGTATATGTAAATATATATATTTGTGTTCTTGCCTTCCTCTGCCAGGGTCCCTCTGTGGGTCTCTACTTCCTGGCTTGTAGTAGGAGTGAGCAGAGGGAGTGAGCTGGATCAGTGATGTTTGAGCCTGTGATATGCCCCAGAGGGAGCTTATCAGTCATGCAGTTCCCAGGGCCCCATGGTTCACAGTTCACTTTCTGCAGGGGCAGGGGTCAGTGAACTTCACGGTAGAAGCCTGCTGAGGGTGCTTCCAGCGTTGCCTTCTCGGGGCCCAGGCCAAGGGGGAATGCCTGACATTAAAGTTAAACCACACGGAGTGTAGGGAGTGGGCCATGCGTAGGAGGGATATGTGCCTCTTGTTTTGAATATGCTTCTAGCTGTCTGAGCAATGTTAGCCCTTTCTGTTCAATTCTCCCAAAACTCCTGGGAGACAGATGGCAGGTTTCAGAGGGAGGAGACCTAAACTCAAAAAGACAAAGCAACTGTCCTAAATCGGAGAGCTTTCTTTCAGTCCAGCACTGTCTTAGCCAGCGGACCCCATCTGGGTGTGGGCGTAAACATCTCATGTAGATAGATATCATGGGTGAAGTGAGTCACATGCAAGAATACATATGTGTTACATGTGGAAAAAAGCTTAGATTTTTCCCAGTCCTACCCTGGGTCCCACCAGCAGGGCCTGGATGTGGGCTTTGTTCCAAGTGGGCTTGTTGGAAAGCAGAGTGCAAGAGAGGTGAGGGCCCTGTTTCCCAGGCCACACAAGGGCTCAAGTCCCCACCATGAAGGGATCTGATCAGGTCTCCTTTCCTCATTAGCAGGAAGAAATGCACAGGGAGCCTGTGTTCGGGTTCTGAAGGCCAGTGTTGGGCAGAATGGGAGGAGAAACTAGTTTAAACTGCCTTTGGGTTGAGGGCAAACAAGGGAACTGTCTGGGCTGTGGGAATGGGAAGTGCTTCCGTGACAGATTGGGGGTCGAATGCCTCTTGCCCTGTGGCAGTGACTGTGGCAGTGGGTGCCAGGAGGGAAGGAGTGGGGTAGTGGTGGCCTCTGGATGTTTTTAGGGTGTTAGTCTCAAGAACATCCATGTTTGGAGGCCAGGAGAGGCATGGGCCTGTCTAGAGGCAGGGGGTAGATGACAGGACCTCAGAAGTTTGTCCCAGAAAATACTCTGGAATTTGCAAAGCACTTTCCATGCAGAACCTCATCTGACTATCCTTTCAGCCATGTGGCACACAACTGGACAGAAACCATTGTTCCCATTCTACAGATGAGGAGCCTGAGGGCCCTTTAAAAGGGAATGCAGCTTGGACAAGGCCAAGAGAGCTTAGGCTCCATTGCCCTCCCCAGACTGCCTTTCCTATCAGGTTCCCCTCTTGCCATGGGAGAGAGAGCCTCTGTGTCAGCACCTGGGCCATCAAAGGCGTTGCCCAGTCCGTCGTTGTGGTCCCCTTGGAAGAAGGTGAGGCGGATGTCAGCGGGGACTGTGGCTGGGGCCTCCCAGAACTCCAGCGCTGAGACATTGCTCCACAGCTGGAAGGCGGCTCGCACGGCCCCGCGAACTGCCGGCTCCGGTAGGTGCTGTGGCCAGTTCACCAGGCGGTAGGAGAGGTGCTGTTTGTACCACTTGCTGCCTGTCAGCCAGAGAGGCCGTGTCAGTCACACCTGCCTGCAGAACCCAGCGCTAGTCTGCAGGGGCTCGTATGATGGGGAGACAGGCCCCTGTCCAGGGAGTCCTGGACATGAAGGCAAGATGCAGCCCTTGCTCTGGGAAGATCCCTTCTGGCTGGGGAAACTCTGCTCTCCTGCACACAGGACTACCTTTGTCCTGGAGAGTCCCCAGTCTAGTGGCTTAGATGGGGAAGGTCCCCAGGAGAGATGTGATCTCTGCCCAGGAAGAGCCCCCAAAACCTGAAGGACTCTCTGGTGTGCGACCTTCTTCCTCCCCCCAGCCTGGGCCGAGCCTGAAAAACCACTCTGCACTTCTTGCTGGCAGCAAATCCCTACCCCTGCCGACTGTGTCAGCTGTGACCCCCTCTCACCCCTTCTTCCTCTCTACCCCTCATGCCTGCCTGCCCCTCCCATTCCAGTGCCTCAGGCCTGCTGCCTGGGAAGCTACCAACACTCATTTATTAGTGTCTTTCCCTGACCCCTGGCCCTCCCCCCCCACTTCCTCAGGGACTCTTGAGAGCTCCCGAGGTGAAAACAAATAAGAACAAAGGGTGTGTTTTGTCACTCACTGGGATGGAGAGAGATTTTTCCATCTCTACTTAGTTACGAGTTTCTATTCCTTTGCCCAGAACTGTAATTCCTCCCTTAGGCCTAAGACTCTGGCCTCTCGCCCAAGCCTCAGGTCAACTGAGCCACCCTACAGCTCACCACATACCCAGGGGCAGGGTGCTCAGAAAATCCAGAACCTGAGTTTTTCCACAGAGTATTCCTGAGCCTTGTAAGCTCAGGGGCTCAGACTGTGACCCTTGGTGGTGGGAGACTCACAGCTCAGAGGCAGGCCTCATGGGCCCAGGTATCATGTTATCTTTTGGGCCCTAGTTTCCCAAATGGACCAGAATTCCTGAGGTATAGCTGATAAGTAGGCAGGCCAGACCAGTAGGCTCAGCCCTCTCTCCCCCTGGAGAAACAACTGAAGATTCAGACTTCCTGCCCTTTTGTCTTGGGGAAGTTTTTGCCCAAACTGGGGAAGAAGGTTGACCATCTCCTTATTAACCTCTCTGCAGTGTTGTGGGGAAATTGAGACCAGGGGGAAGGGACCTGCCCAGGGTCACAGAATGAGCGAGTAGCAGAGCTAGGCCCTGAGCCCGGGCCCTGACATCCAACACTGTGCACTTTCCACTCTACCACACAGGTAAGCAGGCACATTTGCTCACACTGAGGGCTTGTACATTTCTGTAAACATGGGTCCTTTCAGTCAAAACAGGGGCTCTGCATGAGCTGAAATTCTCCAGAGGGAAGGGAGGGTGGTATAGAGCAGAGGAGCTGAATGCCCTTTCCTCCCCCCATCCATCCCCCGTGGAAGTGGGGGAGGGGCAGGTCTTTTCTCCCACCCTGAGCCAAGCTCCATTCAAGGCAATGCTGCCTCCCTGGGCCTGTTTGGCCTGGCTGCCACCCAACCCCTCCCAGCCAGTGACCAAGCCTCTGGGAGGGATGTGGGAGGGATTCCTAGGAAGGGAGGGAGACAAGAAAGGCAGAGGGAAGGTCTAGGGTCCAGAGGCGCCTCAGAGGGCTCTGGACTGGCTGGTGCTGCGCACTTCCACACCCTGCTGTGGTGACTGAATCCCTGACTCTCTCTCATCCACCTTCAAGGTTCTAGAAGT
>PJEM01018053.1:0-19939 GCA_004023845.1 Helogale parvula
CGGTTAGCGGTGGTTGCTGTGCCCTGCACCCACCGTTCCGGAATGTTGCCCGCGTCTCAGAAAGAGGCTGCGCCGCTGCCTGGAATCCCTAGTCCACGTCCGGTCCCTGCGTTTGCTGTCCTGGGTGTTTCATGTGACCGGCTCTCTGTGCGTGGCCTCTGCTCACAGCAGAATGTGTTCTGGCTTCCCCCGTGACGCGGCATGTGACGGGAGCGTTCCGTCGGGTGACCGGAGCACTGTTTGTTTGTTTGTTGGTCTGTCGACGGGCAGTTGGGTTCTCTCCGTTATTTGGCGGTCATGGTTTACGCCCCGGTGACTGCACGCGTGCACACTCGGTAAGGCCGCGTTCTCTCTGCTGGGTTCCGGGCAGAGCCGGGCGGCGGGGTCCCGCGGCGATCCTGTGCTGTACTTTTCGGGGCCACTGGTCTCTTTGCAGAGCGGCAGCCCCATTTCCCAGCCCAGCCGGCAGCGCCCGCGGGTTGCAGTGTGTGTACCTCTGTCGTCCTCTGTTTTCTGTCCCGTGTGTTCGGACACTGTGGGACCTCACTGTGACGGCGAGTGAGCCTGAGAGTCCTGTTACGTTCTCGCAGCTTCTAGAGAATGTCCATTCTGACCCTTTGCTCTTACATTCTCGCAGCTTCTACTGACCCTTTGCTCGTCTTCAGTTGGGCTACTTGAGTTGAGTGACTTAGAAAGATGAGTCTGTGGTGTGGGAAGCAGACTTTAAAGGGGTGTTGGGAGGGAGGGGGTGTGGGGAGGCACGGTGAGGGCACACAGGTGGGAAGGAGGAGGCCGGAGGGCTGTGTCCTAGGCAGCTGGGCCATGGAGCCCTGGAAGGGGAGGGGTTAAATAACCCCTGGATTTGCTGACCCAGAGGCTGGGGGGAGTGGTTGGAGAATGGGGGGCGGGGGGGGGGTTTGGCAGGGCAGGAGGTGGAAGTCACAGCTCAGCCCTGAGGGAGGAAGAGATGGGAGGAGAGGGGAGGGCCTGGAGGTGACGGTGGGAGGCAGGGGGTGTCCTGGAGGGAAGGGCCCAGGCTGGGCAGGGGTTCAGAAGGGTTGGTTTGGAGCTGCTGGCGCAGGGGAGGGGAGGCGGTGAGATTGGCAGCAGAAGAAAGAGAGGAGCTAATTGGTGGGCTGGCATCCAGAGCAGGTGGGCGGGATCTCATAACAACAATAATAACAATAATTTGTCTGAGCTGCAAAGCGGCAGGCCCTGTCTGCCCCTGTGCTAATTGGATGGCCCAAGGGCCCGGCTCGGGTGGGCTGGGGGAGGCACGTTCATTCTTCATCTTCAGGAGTGGAGGTCAGAGCTGGGTGAAGTCACAGAGTGTCTGTGGGGGAGACACTGGGGGCACGGGGAGCATGGGGGGGGCAGCTTCGAAGGTGTCACACTGCAGAATTTGGCCTCTTCCTAAGCAAGTGAGAGGTGGGTCAGGGGCTGCAGCCCTTCCCCCTCAACTCTGAGATCCTGGGTGTAGGACCCACAGACCTCCAGAGTCTGACTGGAGGCCTTAGCAGCTACTTGAGTGAATGAGTGAGTGGGTGAATGAATGAGTGAATGAGTGAGTGAGTGAGTGAGTGAGTGGGTGGATGAACGAGTGGACGGATGACTGGATGGGAGAGGAAGGGCCTGGGTAGGTGTAGTGAACACCCTTCCAAACTCTCACAAGGACCCTGGCTCCTCCCTGCCTGGTGTGCTCAGCCCACGTCTCCTGGCCCTGGGGCACCTGCTGGTCATCCTAGGGAAGATCACAGCGCAAGGCTGCGGCCGGGAGGGCCCAGCTTCCAGGCCAAGTAGCACCACTGTGGGCCATGGCTGCACCCCGATGGGGTGCTTAAGTCCTCCGGGAGGTGGTGTAACCCAGGAGTGTGCCCTGCACCTGGCTGGCCCTGACTGACTCCTTAAAAGTCAGAACAGGAAGGTGCATCTTTTTCTCTTTTTCTTTTTTTTCTTTGAGAGCATGAGCGAGCATGTGCAAGCTGGGGGAAGGAACGGCACAGAGAAAGGGGGAGAGAGAGTGAGAATCCTAGGCAGGCTCTGTGCTGCCAGGGCAGAGCCCAGCTTGGGGCTCGTACCCACCAACCGTGAGATCATGACCGGAGCTGAAACCCAGAGTCGGGTGCTCAGACTGCGGAGCTCCCGGGGCCCCAGAAGGTGCATCTTTGTCTCTCTGAGGCCTCCGTAACATTCTCTGTGAAAACATGGCTTCCTGGTGTGTGGATAACACCGATGCCGACTCCTGTGAGCTGTGTGCGCTCTGGCCTCCGTGCGTCCAGTGTCTCGTCTGCCCCCAGGGCGGGATCCGTAATTTTGGGGACTCCGCAAAGTGAAGAGATGAGCCCCTTGTGCAAAAAGCAGGAAAAAAGCTTTTTCGTTTCTTCTGGGGTCTCTTGACCTGTCAGGGTGATTTCATTTGGGATTTCCTGTTGTGCTCCCTCTGTGCGGTGGTGCCCCAGGTGCCCCTGCGGGTGGCCCTTCTGCCCCGGTTTCTCAGGCACGGGGAGGGGTGGCCCGGCTCCAGGTGCCCGGCGCGCACTCCCTGGTCCCATCACACTTGATGTCCAAACACAGATGCAAAGAAAATTACTGGGGTTTCTGGACAGTGCCCGAGCTCAGGGCCTCCTGACCAGCCTCCATGCTGAGGCCCCCCACGCACGCGCCCCTGGCCCTCTCTCCTTCCCCCGGGAGGCAGGGGCCCCTCGGGCCCGGTCCTCTACGGCAGGGTTCGCAAACATCTTCTGTAACAAGCGGAAGGTGAATACTTCGGGCTTTACAGGCCAAGGAGTGGGATCAAGGATGCGGTGTAGCTGCTGGGTACCTTTTAAAGAGTGACCATTTAAACACGCAGGTGAAACCCTTTGTTAACAGCGGCAGCAGGCCGGGACTGTGGCTCCCTCTTGGTCCAGTCTGTCCCACAGAGAGAGGCCTTTCCCAGCGGCCTGTCGGGGAGGGGGGAGCTTCCCCTGCCCTCTTCAGGTTTCCTGCTGGGACTAGAACTCAGTAACGGGGGAGAAGCACGTGGATTGTGTTTCTACAGACGTGGAAGTCCAGGCAGGAGAGTGAAGACCCAGGGACGTTTGGAGGCCGAGGGGCCTGGGGTGGCGGCTGCAGCCCCTGGGGACTGGAGGAGAAAAGGGTCTGATGAGACTCCTCTGGGCTCTGGAGAGAAGCATGGTCTTTGCTCCTGGTCCAGGGAGGGCACTCTGCCATGGGGGTTTCATCTTCCAGGAAGCAAGGTGGCCCTGATGGAGCCCCGCCCCCTTGGCGGGCAGCCCCGTGTGTCACTGCACTGGCTCCCTCGCTGCCTCCGCGTGGACACCGGGCTCCTGGCTCTGGGTGACCGCCCGCTGGGGGCACGGGAACCTCGCTGGGCAGCGGGGGAGGACAGGACAGGGGCAGGAAGGGGATGGAGCCGTGGCCTCTCGCTGCAGGAAGCCGGCCTGCGGTGGAGGCCCAGGATTGGGAAGTCCCTGCTGTCCGGACTACGCGTTAATTCAGGGGAAGCACAGCTCGCCCGCCTGGCAAGGAAGTTCCGTGCACAGAGGAGGGAGGGGAGCGGCGGCACCCGCCCGCCGGCCCCTTCCTGCGGCTTAGCTCCCTCTGCTCCAGGACACACTTACTTGGCTTTATTAAGTGGTTCGTGAGTGGGGGAAGGTTTCAGCTGGCGAGTAGAGCGAGGCGCCCTTTTTTTACTGTTTGTGTTTTAAGTGTTTGTGGCCTTGTTATCAGGGGACCCTTACGCTTTTTGAAGTCTGTCTTCTCTTTTCTTTTTTTTAAAATTTGATGTAGTTTTGAGAGAGAAAGCCCTAGAGAGCATGAAGGGCAGAGAGAGAGAGAGGGTCCTCAGAGGGTCCTCAGAGGCTCCGCCCCGCCGGCGAGGAGCCCGTCGTGGGGCTGGAACGCCTGAACCGGGAGGTGGTGACCGGAGCCAGTCAGTTGGACGCTCCACCGACTGAACCACCCAGGCGCCCCGAGTCTGTTTTCTTTGTAATTGAGGTATAACATGTCTTTTAACGTGCAGTTTAGTGGTTCCTAGGATATTCACAGAACATTGTGCAGCCGTCACCACGGTCTGGTTCCAGAATATTCTTGTCCCATAAAAAACTCGTCAGTGGTCCCGCTCCGTCTCCGTCCCAGGCCCCTGGCAGCCACGCCTCTTGTCTGCGCCCTTGGTGGCCCCGTCCCCCTCTGGTGTGCGCGCCTGGCCGGGAGCGCTCGGGGCGAGGGTGTGTGCGGACCTGTGCCTCGTGTCTCGTGGGTGGGAGCCCGGAGCCGAGTCACTGGTCACGAGGTGAGTCTGTTTACCATGTGAGGAGCCGCCGGCCGGGCCCCCAGCTGCCACCCGCCTGCAGGCCCCGCAGCCCCGCGCCGGGGAGTGTGGGTTCGCGGTTACCCCGGTGGTCCCAGGGCGGCCGCGTCCTCTGCCCCCTCTCCACCCCGCGAGTTTTTTATCGCCCGGCTCTCCCAGAAAGGAGTCGGCTTTTAGTCTTTTCCCCGTTGCAGAAATAATTACGTAAAAAAAAAAAGTTGAGATATGAAGATAAACAAAAAGAAAAAAGTTAAAATCACTTGTCTGCTATCAGCAGGGGTGTCACGACCAATTGGTGAGGCTGTGACATCTGTGGGACTTACTTTTGCTTAAAAATTTTTTTTTAATGTTTATTTTTGAGAGAGTGCCCGAGCGTGCACACAAGTGGGGGAGGGTAGAGAGAGAGGGAGACACAGAATGTGAAGCAGCCCCAGGCTCCCAGCTGTCAGCACAGAGCCCGACGCGGGGCTTGAACCCGCGAACTGTGAGATCATGACCTGAGCCCGAGTTGGATGCCTAATTGACTGAGCCACCCAGGCGGCTGTGGGATTTTAAACTCTGCCCCGCCGTTCTGATGGCTTCTTTCCCGTTTTTTCCCTGCCTTAAGTCTGGCTGTGATGAACTTCTGTTTCTCTGCAAGAAGCATTTTCTGAGGTTTGGGTTTTCCCTACAGTCGTTTCTGGAAAAGGGGGTCACCTGGGCAGGGGCTACGGGCGCCTGTTTGCAGCCACAGCCCAGCGGAGCGGCTAGCCTGTGCCAGCCTGGTTTCACCCGAGCAGCGTGTGGGGCCCCCTCTTGGCCGGGGCTTGCTGGGCTCTGGGGAGCAGCCTGTCCTCCCTGTGGGGTCTGAGCGGGTGGGTGGGCAAGGGGGGCAGAGTTGCAGGGCGTTTGTCCCTGGGGCCTTTTCTCTTCACACCTGTTGAAACGTGTGTCACGAACCTGTTCTCAGCCCCCGTCAGCACCTGGCGCTGTTGTGGGTGCCGGGCACCTCGAGGGTCACGTGGTGGGGCAGATTGGGGGCTGGGAGGCCTCTGTGGAGGTGATGGCATGGGCAGAGAGGGTGAAGATTGCTGGGGGCCGGCCCCCCCATCCACACCCTCCTGGATCCTGGGAGACCCCGAGGCACTGCGCGTCCGGAGCGGATCTTGGCTGCCCTCCATGGGTGCTCCTCGCTGTGGCTGCAGGGGACCTCCGGGACCTGGCGTCCCTGCATCTGTGAGCCCGGTGTCCTTACGGTGCCCGCCTCAGAGGGATCGCCACGTTTCAGAGAACGCCTCAGTCCTCCATCTGGCCTGCCCAGCCCTGCATCTCCAGCCTCAGGGCCTTTGCACCTGTCGCCCCTGCCATCAGCGTCCCTTCCCTTCCACGCCATGCTTCTTGGGAGAGCCTCCTCTGGCCCCTTGCTGCCGCTGTCCGACCCTCCCTGCCCCTCCATGTGTGTTTTCACGTGTCGCTCCTCTGCTTGTTCGTCCCTGGCAGGAACCTTCCCGAGGCCTGGGCCGTGGCCTGTTCACCACCGGTGCCTGTGGGTGGGGGTGGCGGGCACAGGCGGGCAGGAAGGGGTTGTGCCCCTGAGCACACACCGGCCCCTGCAGAATGGCTGCTCTCGCGCCGTGTCTTCTCGTTAGTCCAGTCGGTGTCCTGTGTGGTGGGGGAGCCTGTGATCAGTCAGGCAGGTGCCTCCTGGCCATAGTGGGCACTGTGACCAAGCGTGGGGGCGAGAGCCTACACGGGGCACTGCTGCACCTAGCCTGACCCCGTGGTAGCTCCCTGTCGTGGTCGGTGGCATGGGGGCCGTGAGAAGGTTGGACCTGGGCTGGGGGCTCCCACTGCCGGCTTCTCACTGCCTCCCCCTAGAGCCTCCGAGGCAGATGCTTTCCATCCCCTTCCTCGGCACCCCTCCCCCCAGGCGTGTCTTGGTCTTTGATTATGTCCCATGCTCTTACAGGTCCTTGTGACGATTGGTTGGGTGTCAGGAAGGCCGAGCGGTTGGGCTTGACCAAGGGCTCTGTTGCACACTGTTGGCGTCCTTGTCCCTGCTCCCTGTGACCTCACCTCTGCTGTGACATGGGGCTGGTGGCCACTGAGAGCATGCCTGTGCAGGTTGATGTGGAGCCAGGGCTGGTGGGTAGAAAGCTCTTGGAAGGCACATGGGACTCTGATCCATGTCTGTCTCCCTGCCGCTCTGCAGGCCCCTCGAGGCAGGGCTGGGCCAGGCTGGGCTGGGCTGGGCTGCCCGGGTCTCCAGGATCAGGTTGCGTGTTTGCAGTTCTCTGGGTGCCATTTGCCTTCAGATCCCTGCCACTCCTGCCTCAGTTTCCTCATCTGATGATGGGGTGACCACATTGCTCACTCAGAGGGTGTTATGTCTGCACCACGTAGGACAGGGCCCAGACCTGGAACATGTGTCCGTGTGTGTCTGTCAGCAGGACGGGAAGATTGTCTGGGTTCCTCTCAGATGTCAGTAGGAGCCCGCCCCCCAGCTGTGGAGTGGGTCCTTTTGGTGCCTGGCTGGTGGTGAGTCCCTGTGGGTGGGGGATTGGAGAGAAATGGGTGGGCGCGTCGTGGTGAGGTGTGTGGTGCTGGGGCGCCGACGGCCACTGTCCCAGATGCTGGTCTGCAGGTGCTGAGCTGGGAGGCCCCATGTGGAGTGGGGCCGGAGGACCCCATGTTGGGCAGCGGGCTGGAGGATGCTGTGTGGACGGGGCTGGAGGACCCCATGTGCGGCGGGGGTGGGAGGGATGGAGGACCCCGTGTGGGGCAGGAGCTGGGGGACCCTGTGGTGGTTTTCTCAGAGCTGGGTGCGCTCAGCTTCAGGCAGCAGCTCCCCTTTATTTGGGATTCGAGGGCCCGACAGCAGAAGAGGAGCCCCTTGAGGTCCCAGTTGATGGCGTCTGGGCTGCGGGTGGCAGCCTCCTGTCACCTGTCCTGTGTGCTGCAGGCTTCCCGCCAGGGAGTGAGGCCACGCCAGGGAGCGGGTCCAGAGGGGCTGGGACGCCTGGGGCTGGGTGCCTGCCCAGGTCTCCCCCCCACCCCCTGCCCCCCCAGTCCAGGACACAAGGCAGACACCTGCCCGGCTCCTGTGCTCAGTGCAGTGGGGAGGTCCGAGGGGGCAGGAAGAGGGTGGTTGGGGGGGGGGCAGGGGCTGTCTGCCCCAGGAGCCAGCCCTTGATCCTTGGGGCCAGTAAGGAAGTGAGGGATTGGGAGGGGGTCGGGGGCTGTGCTGGTACCCCTGGGAGTCAGCTGCTTTCCCCCAGGACCCCGATGTGGACTTTGTCTTGGTTCATGCATGTTTGCGACTGCAGAGCGTGATCCCGGGCGCGGGCCGGCCTGTGAGCTGTGATTGGCGGGGGTCGTGGGTGGAGGGCTTCCTCGCCGTGGGCCTCCTGGCACGCCCAAGGCAGCGATCAGGTGCCGACTGGCGGTGGAGGCCAAGGAGGGAGGTGCCAGTGGGTGCTTGGGGGTGGCGTCTCACTCCACGGAGCGGGACCGAGCCTGGCTGGGCGGCCGCTCCTCCTCAGCTTGTGTGTGGCCTTGGGCGGGTCCCTCAGGTACCTACCTGCTGGCGTGCGCCTTCGGTCTGCTGGGCCGCACTTGAGTGCAGATTGGAGCCCACACGGCCTCTGGCATCCTGTGAACTCTGCCCTTCTGTCTCATCCCCCCTCCTAACAGGGACCCAGCATGGAGCTTCGGGAAGAGGCCTGGTCTCCGGGGCCGCTGGACTCCGAGGACCAGCAGATGGCCAGTCACGAGAACCCAGGTGAGGTGGCCTTGGGCAGTTCTTCTGTGCTGGCCTGTCCCCGTCCTAGACCCCGGCTCCCTGTACCTCCCCTCCCATGGCTGTGGGAGCCCGTGGGGGCTGCTGCTCTCCGTGCTTCCTCCTGCCCTCAAGGCCCGGCCCCCTCGCCCCCAGCAGCCCAGCCACGCTGCCCTGTTTCTAGGTGGCCTGCCCTTCTCCCAAGCAAGGGACTGTAGACTGGGGGTGGGCGTGACGGGGCTGGGGGGGACTGTGACGTGCAGCTGACAGGACTCCAGAGGTGGCATTGTGCTGGCTTTTTGGAGAAGGCTGGGTATCTAAGTTTTTATGGGAAATCTTTCACTTTTAAATACCTGTACCATGTTTTATTTAATAAAGCATCATTTGGGTTGAATAAAACTCCTTTTTGAGCACGTGGGACCCAGGGTTTGTTGCCGAGACCGTGCACCTGGGAGATGGAGCAGGATGCTCTCCTGGTGCTCCCGGCGCGGTGGGTTCGGGCCGGTGTTGTGCCCGTGTGGGGTCAGCAGATAGCTTGTACCAGAAAGAGCCAGAGGGGGGATACGTTTGGTTTTACAGAGCCTGTGCCCTTGCAGCGGGAGAGCAGCCAGACCGCGTGGAAGTGAGTGGAGGTGACCACGTGCCGATAAAACTTTATTTGCAGAGCAGGCGCCGAGTTTGCCAGCCCTGTGCCAGCCTGCCGTAGTGGCTGCGGGAGGGGCTGTGAGGACCCGGCCACACGTGCAGGTAGATGCCATTGTAAAGCCCCGGGCCTCCTCCTGCTCCGTTATTCTAAGATCATCTGCAGGAGATGGAAGAGCGCCCTGCCGGCCGGGGCGGCTTTGGTTACAGAGCAGGAAGCCGAGTCCCGGGGGCTCTGTGCTCACTCCGATCCAGCTGCCCCCACGGGGAGGACCTGTGCCTGTCCTTCCCCGGCGCCCCCCCACAGCCCCAGGCCTGCTCCTCCGCCTTCCCCTGACCTACCGTCTTGCCCTTCCAGCCCTTTTGTTTTGTTTTACATTTATTTATTTTTGAGAGACAGTGAGACAGCGAGCAAGCGGAGGAGGGGCAGAGAGAGGAGGAGACAGAGTCTGAAGCAGCTCCAGGCTCTGAGCAAACTTTCAGCACAGAGCCCAACGTGGGGCTCAAGCCCACGAACCGCGAGATCATGGCATGAGCTGAAGTCGGACGCCCAACCGACAGCCACCTAGGCGCTTCTTTTTTTAAATTTATTTTTTATTTTTTTAAGTTTGTTTATTTTGAGAGAGAGTGAGAGAGAGGGAGGGGCAGAGGGAGAGAATCCCAAGCAGGCTCCACACGGCAGCACAGAGCCCGGCGCGGGGCTCGAATTCATGAACTGAGATTATGACCTGAGCCGAGATCAAGACTCACTCAACCGACAGTCACCCAGTGCCCCAGCCTCCAGTCCTCTTACAGTTAACGTGAAAGCCTGTCTTGTGGGAATTTCAAACTTAAGTGTTGTAATGACTGTTGATTTCTCCTGAGCTCCAGTGATCAGAGATCCGTCCCTACTCGGGCCCCCTTCGCCTGGAGCAGTTTGTAGAAAATTCTAGATGTTGTATTATGACACCCATAAGTTCCCAGAGGGGTGGGCCCTCGAAGAGCACAAACAGAACAACCACACAGTGCTGACCTCACTTAACAAAACGCCCTGCTCCTGTCCAGATACCCCATTTTCTCCAGAACATACGTCTGCCTTGGAGTTAAAATTAGTTTTAATTTTACGAATCATCTGTTAATTCATTCTCCTCACAAAACCTTGAAAGCGTACGGGTGGGCTGTCCTGAGCCTGGGCTCCCCCACCCCTCACTGCCATGTCCCCACATCGTGACACCCCCTTCACTCAGCTGGTGAGCCTGTGCCTGGACGCTTCCAACTTCCCATTGTCTGGGGCCCGCCAGGCGTCCTGCCTGCCTGTGTGCAGAGTCTGCCTGTGGCACCCGTGGGGCCTGGTGGGTGGTGGGTGAGGGGCTGGTGTGTGCTGACCCCCAACAGCGCCCCGGAGCTGGGAGGAGGCAGGCAGGGTGGGCCCGTTGTCCTGTCCCAGAGCTGGAAGATGAGGATGGAGGCGCCGGCGCAGCCCCAGGTCCCCGGGAGTGGAGGCTGGGACCACGTCCTGGAGTCTCTCCAGGTCCCCCAGCCGACTGACCTCCACGCGATCCCGTGTCCACCCTTGTCCGCAGCCGCCAGGTCAGCATCTTGCGGTGATCTGCAGTGACGCCTGGGCCCCGCCCCGCCCACCTGCCGGGGTCTGGGGGGACACCCTCCGCAGCTGGAGGCGGTCTTCCCGGGGCTGGAGGGGCCGTGCGTGGCCGAGACGGGCTGACAGGGAGCCGTGCGGGTGGCTGGGGCCGGAAGGGCGTGTGGTCTGGGACGGCAGACTGCAGGCGGGGTGCTCCCCGGGTTGGGTAGCTCAACCGTTTCTCCCCGAGCCCCTGCGTCCTGGCCCTGGGCGGCCTTCTTTGTGCTGTGCCGGCCACCCCCACCGTCCTGAGATGGGCACCTGCCCAAGGGCAGGGCAGACGCACAGTGGGCTGCCCGGGCCTCTCTCCCCATTGACCCCGTTTGGGTCTGGCTAGCCGGATCGGGGACGTGTGACATAGGAGGTGGCTACAGGGCCGCCATGCCTGGCTTCTCCCAGCTCAGCCCTGTGCTGGGGATTTTTGGTGAGGAAGGCAGGGCTGCTCCCAGCAGGACCCCCCAGGGGGAAGGGCCTTCTCTGGGGCTCAGGAGTGATTTGGAAGCTGTTGGGCTGCTGTGGGGGCAGGGGCGCCTTGTCCTTCCCTGGAGGCGGTCGTGGGCCTGAGGCTCTTGCAGACCACGGGTTGGGTGGTGGGCCCTCAGGGGCAGAGGAGGACGTGGGCTTGGGCTCCAGCCCGAGGTGTCTGCCCCGCCCCTCACATGCCTGCACCCCTGCCCCCACCCACGTGTGTGTGTACACGTACACAGGAGGATTGAAGCGAACGTCTCAGATCAGTCCTCTGTGCTGGCGGCCCCGTGCTGTCCGGGCTCCTGCTGCCCTCTCCCCAGGGAGCTGGCCCCTGGCGCCGGGCCCTGACCAGTGTGAAGCCCGCTGCTCCCAGAGCAGGCGGTGGGTCACCGGGCGCTGCTTCTCAGGCAGCTCCGAGCACATGAGAGAAACGGGCCAGGGGGTCACGTTCCTTCCCCGGGGTGGACTCGCCCCAGCCGTTTGTGAAACCGCAGGAATGTCTCATTTTTCCCCCTGTATGTGGGTATTTTCAGGAATGGTGTGTAGACTTAGCTGGTGTGCTGTTAACAGAGGCTGGTGTTTTTTTAGAAGCACTTTCGTGTGTCCCGGCTTCCTCGAGCTGCCGGGCTGTCCTGGAGGTCAGGATGCCCATCACAGTGCTGGGCAGGGAGGCTGGGCTGCCTCCAGGCGATTGGATGGTTCCCGGGAGGGCCCGGGGCGAGGGCTCCTGACCCCCAGCCTGGCTGTCCCGGGAGAGCCGGCAGTGGCCGGTGGGGAGCCGGCCAGGCCTGTCTTGGCCTTTAGCTGCAGAGTGTTCAGAAAGAGAAGCAATCCGAAAAATGGACACATAAATGAAAAAGACCTCGTGATTCTGAGGAGGGTGCTCTCCCGACGAGGAAGATGTCAGCCGGTATCCCAGAAGTCCCCTGCTGGGGGACGGTCCTGATCCCCGCTGCCGCCCTCTGGCTCCCACGTGTCCGTGCGCTCTGGAGTCCTTCCAGGGAGCTCCCCTCAAATGCCGCATCCGAGCCCAGGGTGGTGGCAGCCCTGAGCCCTCCCCAGACTCCCCGATAAAAACCCACGTGCCCTGGGCCACACTAATGACACACACCTTAGTGTGAGGGTGCCCCCATGAGCCCCAAAATACAGTTGGATGGGGACAAACCAATAGCCCCAGGTTCGTGTGGTGTTAGCATTGTGCTGGAGGGAAGGAAATGAGGAAGAACCCCACATAGCCCTCAGGGGTTCGCTGGTAGGCTTGGCAGGGGCAGGAGAGGCCCTCGAGGCCAGCACCTGAGACTGGGGGTTTCTGTCCAGACTGGGCGCAGGGCGCTCGGGGCTGCAGGAAGGTCCGAGGAGCCGGAGCCGCCTGGGGCCCGCACGCGGGCTCTGGTGCCAACCAGGTTGAACGCCCTGGCAGGGCAGGACCCACGCAGGCGAAACCTCCCAGGAGGGGATCCAAAACTGAGTGGGACCCCTGCCCTTGACCACAGATACAAACAGAGTGGCTGCGGAGCCAGGAACCCTGGGAGAGTGTGTCACGGTCTCTCAGCCATGATGCCGGGGATAACAGAGGCCAAAACAGGGCCTGGATCCCTGCCCCGCCCCTTCCCCCCTCCCGCCGCCTCCGCCTCCCTCCCCCACCAAGCTTTTAGAAAAAAAGGGAACATGGGCAGATACAGGGCCAGAGAGCATAATCAGAACTCTCAGAAGCAAGGATGTGCAGATCAGAGTTTGCAATACGAGCAAATTTCACCACGATGCCTGAAAGAGAAAATTCAGGGCAAATAAAAACAACACATTCCCCAAGAAAAATTGGAGATAAAAAAAAAGACATTTTATTTTTTCCTTATTAAAATTTTTTAAAAATTGTGCTTAAATCCAAGTTAGTGAACACTAATAGTGTAATAGTGATTTCAGGAGTAGAATTTGGTGTGATTCAGCGCCTACGTATGACAACCAGGGAGAAGGGACATTTTAAAATCAAAAAGAGGGTTACCCAGGTGGCTCAGCATCCGACTTCGGCTCAGGTCGTGATCTCACGGTTCGTGGATTCGAGCCCCGTGTCGGGGGCTCTGTGCTAACAGCTCAGAGCCTGCAGCCTGCTTCGAATTTTGTGTCTGCCCCTCCCCCACTTGCGCGCATGCACTTTCTCCTTCAAAAATAAATAAACGTTAAAAAATTCTTTTTAAATAAAAAAGAAATGAAGAAAGATTAAAATGGACTAAAAAACTTGAAGCCAGTCAAAATCCTAGCGCTTAGAGGGGCAGCCCTGCAAAAATCCAGAGCAAAAGAGGGAGTAAATAGGGGAACTTCCCGGAATGTAAGAATTCTGTGTTTGAAAAATAAATCACAGATCTGAGAACGTCCCGTCAGGCGAGCAGGCCCCGTTCTGTTCAGGTCACTGGATGCTACGGACCGTGGGCAGAGCAGGGGCTGGTGCTGGCGGGGCCGCCGGACAGTGGGGCCGCGTGGAGGATTCCCGGGGGAGGAGGAGGGAGCCAGGGGTCTCTTTAAGATTGACCCACAGCCGGAGGTGCCTCAGGGACTCCGTCCGCCGGGTTGTGCCCCTTCCGAGGAGGCTCAGCAGGTGAGCCTCGGACGACCCGGGTGGGACAAGCGTGAGGCCCCGGGAGGTGGGGTAGGTCAGGCCCGCACACGCGGCCGGCCGAGGTCTCGCCGTGGACGGGAGCAGCGCACCCACAGCCGGGCTTCCTTTGTGGATTTCAGGAATCATCGCAGCGGTGGGATCTCCCTCCGGCCTGCACTGGGGCAGCCCCTCGCTGCCTGGTATCTCGAAACTGAAGGGGTCAGCAAATGAGTAACCTGGGCATTCAGGTTCTCTCCTTCCCTGTGAAGAAGAGAGATGCAGGTGTCACAGAGAAAAGACTCTAGAAAAACCTGTAGGTCCAGATTTGTCAGAGAGGAATTTTATCATAAGGAAAACAAACAAACAAACAGTGATCGTTTTTCTGATTTTGGTCTTGAGGTATTTTCCTCTGAAGGAACCCAGGGCCTCCTGGAGACAGCGGGTTGCATGTCCGGGCACGTGGCTGAGCCTGGAGCGTCTCCGGCTGGGGGCAGGGAAGCTGCCAGAAGCCCCCTGGGCCCCGTCTGGAGGGTGTGGGGTCCCTGACATGCCACGGATGGGACATGGGGGGGGGGGTCCGCTAGCTGTGGTGATGACTGTGGAGTGAGACCACTGTGCACCTTTACACCCAGGAGTTCCTGGCGGTGCCGAGGAAGGGGAGATACGGGGTGCCCCGGGGGGTGGTGGGAACCAGGTGGTTATCTTGAAGACTGGACCCATGGGGGAAGCGGGCACGACCCTGCCGTAGCCGCCTGCAGGTACCGTGGTGGCCGGGACCTCGGTAGGAGCCACTTCGTTCCGCACACTCTGAGTGCTGGGTGCCGGCGGCTGCTGACAGCAGGGACAGGCCCCTTGTGCAGCTGAGGCCGGAGCAGGGGTGCGGATGGGGCCGCCTGCCGAGCCACACACAGCCTGGGCTCTTCAACAGCAGGGCTGTGACGAAAAGCAGGACACAGGGAATCTGGATTAAGAGACTCTCAGACACTCTGAGTTAAAACGTAGTGGACCAGGGCCGCCCCACAGCCTCCGGGGATGCACGTGGCAGTAGCCACGGAGACCGGCAAGGGCAGGCTGGTGGGGGGGCTTCCCTGTGGGCGGCCGGCCCTGGGTCTTGGCCTGGGCACTGTCTGTATTTATGTGTTCAGCTCCGCGTCCCATTTTGGGGCCCTTGGAGTTCGTGGCCATCTATTTTACCACAGCACAGCTAACGTTGAATTCAACCACCGGCTTCAGCCCCGGAGCGTCCGCCTGAGCCTCTGAGCTGGGCCCTCCCTTCAGTGAGAGGTTGAGACTTTGCTGAGGGTCCTGGCGCCAGGAGGCCCCCCTCCCCGCCCCTCCCCTCTTTTCCCCTGAAGGGTAGCTACTTCTGCTATTGTTGAGTGAGGGCTTTGTGCGCCTCTGTCCAGCAGTTCCTTGAATTCTTTCAAAGGGAAAAGCCCCTAGTGAGGAAGGCAGGCCAAGGGCAGCTGACTTCCTGCCTGACCCCCAGGCTGGCCTTCACCACCACCCCTGAGCCCAGTGCCAGCCTGTGCTTGGAAAGAACAGACCCCAGCATCCAAAGGTCCTCAGAGGGCCGGGAACCCGAAGGTTGGAAAAGAGCTCACTTCCCAGAGTAATGAAAACCCTCCTCCCCTTAACACTTGCTTAAAAAGTCAGTGGTGCACGTGGTCAGCTGGACACGGGCAGACAAGTCAAACAGCCTGAGCCCTGCCACAAAACCCAGCCGCCTCGTCAGCCGGAAGCCTCAGCCGGCCCTTCCGGATCTCTGTCCCGTCCCGACCAGGTGCCAGGCCTCTGGTCCGCACTCATGCGGCCACTTGCTGCTCTGGGGGTGAGGACGCGCCCCTGACCTGGGGACCAGCGTTTCACAAGCTTCGACTGTACTCAGAATGTGCGTGGTGGGTGTGTAAACACCGTTTCTAGCTAAAGAGTTTAGTGAACACGGTGTACTGTTAAATATTCTCCATAACTTCGAAAACAAAATTTTTTAAAAATTTGTTTTGAGGGAGAAGGCACACCTGTGCACGCACGAACAGGGGAGGGGCGAAGAGAGGGAGAGAGAATCCCAAGTAGGCTTCCCACTGTCAGCGCAGAGTCGATCGCACGAATCATGCAATCATGCGCTGAGCCGAAGTCAAGAGTCGAACGCTTAACTGACAGCCAGCAGGCGCCCCAGACACGTCTGCTGTAATTACGGGAGTGTGGGAGTGAGGCTTGTGTCCGGGCCGCATCGCCTCCCACGTCTGTTGTGTCCTCTCTGCATCTCCGCCAGATGCGCTTGTGACTCCATTTCTTGTTTGATACTGACACCGAAACGGGCTCCAGCCCCACCCACTCCCCACTTCCTGCCTGCACTTTTTGGCAAGCCAGACGCCAGGCCGCCTGCCTGGGTGGTGGGTCTTGAGAACCAGGGTCACCGCCGTGCCAGGCCCCCGGCAAAGCTCCCGATTCAGCAGGCGCGGGCGGCTGAGCAGAGCCTTTCCAAGTTCCCTGACGATTCCGATGCCACTGTCAGGGCCCCTTGGGGGGTGCTGCGTCAGTGTGGGGCGCCGTGTGGTGCGGGGGTGCCGGGTGGCTCTGCCTCTTCCAGGATTTGATTCGCCGTGGTGCCTCGGGTGTAAAGACCCGACTCCACAGCGCCCTCCTTACAGGGCTGACTCTCGCTGAGGCTGAAGCACGAAGCGCCGGCCTCGGTGCATCCTCTGGCTCCTGTGCGTGTTGCCAGTGTTCTCACGGGTCAGTGTGTGAGCGCGTTGCGGCTGGGGAGAGCAAGAGTCCAGTCGCAGGTACACACGGCCCGTCGGAGCTGGGCCAGTTGTGGGGAGGCGGCGGCCGCCTTTCCCCGGGCGATGGCTCAGGGCCTGCTGTGCGCTGCGGCAGCTGGGGCGTGGCGCCGGCCTCAGCTCACAGCTGCCAGGACCAGGGCCCCACACTAATCCAGTGTCGGGCCGCACCGGCAGACAGAGGTCCTGGTATGTGGGGCTGCACTCCCAGTCAGCGGGACTCTGTGCTGGCCTGTGATCCCTGCGGCCCCATCACCAGGCGGGTCCCTCCTTCCCGTTTCCTCCACCCGCACCAGAACAGTCTTCCTGGAGCCCAGGTGTAACACCTTCTCCAGGCCTGCCTTTGCTTCCGGGCCCTGGTCCGAGTGCCCTCGCCCTGGGACCCCCCTGCCCCGGCCTGGTGCTTGGGGCTTACCGATCATTTCCTGGGCTTCCACCGTGTTCCTTTATGTGGCTACTGCTTATTTCCAGACATTTCTGGAGTGCCTGCCTTGTCCCAGGCATGGTCCTGGGTGTGGGGGAGGCCGCTGGGATGGGCAATGACCACATGAATGTTCAGTAAAATGCCAGGGAGCGAACGAAATGGTGGGTAAGAGAATGGAGACCTGGAGACTGAGGGGTTCTCACTGACGTGGCCTAGCCGACCTCCCGGGTCACAGCGGGTCCCGAGGCCAGGCTGGGTGGAAGCTCTCGGCTCTGGCTCCTGGGCAGACCCCCACCCCCCCATCGTGGCTTCTGACTCTTCTCCCCTTTGCCTTCTAGTGGACATCCTCATCATGGATGACGATGACGTCCCCAGCTGGCCCCCCACCAAGCTGTCCCCGCCCCAGTCGGCGCCCCCCGCCGGTCCCCCGCCCCGGCCGCGGCCCCCAGCCCCGTATATCTGCAACGAGTGCGGCAAGAGCTTCAGCCACTGGTCCAAGCTGACGCGGCACCAGCGCACGCATACCGGCGAGCGGCCCAACGCCTGCGCCGACTGCGGCAAGACCTTCTCGCAGAGCTCGCACCTGGTGCAGCACCGGCGCATCCACACGGGCGAGAAGCCGTACGCCTGCTCCGAGTGCGGCAAGCGCTTCAGCTGGAGCTCCAACCTCATGCAGCACCAGCGCATCCACACGGGCGAGAAGCCCTATGCCTGCCCCGACTGCGGCCGCAGCTTCACGCAGAGCAAGAGCCTGGCCAAGCACCGGCGCTCGCACAGCGGCCTCAAGCCCTTCGTGTGCCCGCGCTGCGGCCGCGGCTTCAGCCAGCCCAAGAGCCTGGCGCGCCACCTGCGGCTGCACCCGGAGCTGTCGGGGCCCGGCGTGGCGGCCAAGGTGCTGGCGGCCAGCGTGCGCCGGGCCAAGGCGCCCGAGGAGGCGGCGGCGGCGGACGGCGAGATCGCCATCCCGGTGGGCGACGGCGAGGGCATCATCGTGGTGGGCGCGCCCGGCGAGGGGGCCGCGGCGGCCGCGGCCATGGCGAGCGCCGGGGCCAAGGCGCCGGGGCCCCGCTCGCGGCGCGCCCCGGCGCCCAAGCCGTATGTGTGCGTGGAGTGCGGGAAGGGCTTCGGGCACGGGGCGGGGCTCCTGGCCCACCAGCGCGCCCAGCACGGGGACGGGCTCGGGGCGGCGGGGGGCGAGGAGCCCGCGCACATCTGCGTGGAGTGCGGCGAGGGCTTCGTGCAGGGCGCGGCGCTGCGGAGACACAAGAAGGTGCACGCCGTGGGCGCGCCGTCCGTCTGCAGCCGCTGCGGACAGAGCTACTTCCGGGCGGGCGGGGACGACGGCGACGAGGACGACGACGACGACCACGAGACGGCGGGGGGGCGCTGCAGCGAGTGCCGCGGCGGGGAGGGCCGGTAGGGGCGGAGGCCCGGGGGGGGGGCAGGGCCCCTCGGGCATGGCGGGGACGACGGCCCAGGACCCGGAGGAGGACCCGGAGGAGGCCGGAGACCAGGACCGAGGGGCGCGGCGGGCGGCGGCGGCCTCCTCGTCTCGCTCCCCTGCGCCGACCCGCGGTCCGCGCGGTGCTACGGCGCCCCCGCCCTGCACCCTGCCCCCGGCTTGGCCCACCCTTCCGGTTCTCGGCGAGCCCGGGACAGACCGTGCGTGAGAACTGGAGACCGACAGACGACGGAGTCCACGACCGAGACCGGCTCCTGGCCCCTTTTTCTCTTTCCCGGCCGCCAGGGGCGCTCGCGAGGCATGGAGAGCAGCCGGGCTTCCACGTGCAGGGGAGCCTCGGGGAGGGAAGGGAGAGAGGGCCCTTTTACCTTTAGAGTTTTCGTTTAATCACACCGCCCCCTGACTCCCCCCCTTCCATTGTTTTTTCTCTTCTTCCCCGCGGGTCCTGTTATTTTTCTTGGTCCTCGTCCCTCCTCCCCTTCCTGGGTTTGGGGTCGTGGCGGAGCCCTGGAGCAGGACTAGCCCCTGTTCCAAGCGTACCCCTCAGAGACGGGGTCCCGTCTATTCCCGGGCCTGGACGCGGCTGAAGGAGGGGTGTGGGGGCAATAAATGGCACTATCTGATTGTCCCTGCTCCGCGTGGTTCTTGAGTTGGGAGGGGGGAGGGGGAGGGCCCCGCCCAGCTGTCAAGGAGGGGACACCAGCAGATGGCTGAGCGGCTGCGGCCATGGTTCCCTCCCAGGCCTGAGGAGCGACCTGACTGGGCCGTGGGCCTTCCACACGGAAGGTCACTGGACTTGGAACGGGTGGCCGGCCTGGGAGGATCTGGGGCTGGTTCGGAGTAGGGCCTGCTTACTGCTGCTTTTCGAAGGACTGCCACGGGCCTGGTGGGTTAACCCAAGGTGGGTCCTTACACGAGACAGAGGACAGGGGCCAAGGAAGCCCCCACAACAGTCTGTGGTTCCTCCACAGGCCCCCCAAAGCCCCTCCCTGCACCTAGCTCGCTGGAGAACCTGGAAATGACAAGTGTCTCCCCCTGCTCATATCCCAGTAGGCGGGGGGCAGTCACGAGGTCACAGTTCCCTGCAGAGGAGGCTGGAGATGTCTGTGGGCAGGCCACCACTTCCCAGCAACTAAACTATACGGTGGAGGAGGGAGAGGGACTGTGGTGGGTAGTTGTCTCCCCTACACGGTTCCGGTGCCCCGGCCGGGGGGTGGGGGGAGGGGAGTAGGGGGAGAGGATGAGGATATTGATGGCTGTTTTGGGGTGCTCCCTATACTCAGGGTGCTGTGCGATGTGCCTGACTGACGGGCCCATGGAGTCACGCGGCCTCCTGTGAGGTGAGGCCTGCTAGTAGGTCTTTCACCAGGACCGGAGCCCCTGATGCTGGTTCCGGTTTCCTGGCACCTGCAGCCTGGGGACTGGGATTGTGGGAGAAGGGACCCCACCAAGGGGCGTTTTCAGCCTGGCTGACCGGCCCAGGGTCAGGCTCTCTGTTCCTTTGACCTCTGGGGAAAGAGGAGCTCACTAGTAGAGGGGACCTCTGCTGGCCCAGGGCCTCAGGTCCTCGTCCTCGGGGGCTCAAAGCCAAGGTCCTGGATTGCCTGGTGTGTGTGTGTTTGGGGGTGGGGTGTTGGGGTGGGAGCCTGGCCCCTGGGAGGATCTCTGAGACCCTCTTGGTCGTGACTGTAGGCCAGAAAAACGAGTTCTCAAGTGGCGTCGTCTTGTTTGGAAAGAACACGGTTCCGTTTGTTTCGAGGACTCAGGTCGCTTCGAAGCGGGGGAGGGGCAAAGCTGTTGTTTGTCCGGAGTGTGCGGGTCATCAGAGCCTTGAGAAAACATTGCGTAACGCCCTTGGGTCCCGGAGTGGAGCAGTGGCT
>PJEM01018054.1:0-19937 GCA_004023845.1 Helogale parvula
GATAGCTGTGAAATTAGGTGATTAACTAATTGGTACTTAACCTGTTAATTTCTGTATAAGTCTAATTACATGAAATAGAAGTGGGGGTTTTGATTTTTTACTTTGCTTTTCTGTTTGGAGTGTCATTGTAACTACTGTATTGTAAATGATGGAAAATAATTGCATATGTTAAAAAAATAAATAGTGTTATATTAAAAATTAAAAAAAAAACCATCAGCCAAAAAAAAAAAAAAAGGATAGCAGTATCACTTAAGCAAATAAAGTCTAATAATCATACAAGTACAACACTATTATAACTCTCCCTGTTTGGGTTGGGAAAGGACTAAATCAGACATTTAATTCAAATAAAATTACATAAATAGTTTTGGAAAATCCCAAAACACATAACTTCATACAAAAACCCCTTGAACCTATATTCTTGGAAAACAGGAAACTGGGTATTCCTTGCTTTTTGGTATGTTCTTGAAAAGTGTTGTGCACAGCAAATTCTGGAAACCACCATCTTGCTTGCACTGGAGGAACATATCTGAAGGAAATCTAAGAAAATTATTCTTTAAAACATATGATTCTCCTACACATTTATACATCATTGGGCATTCTATCTGACTGATATGCTCTATCTCTGTGTATTAAACCCAAGTTTCTCAAAATGCATTTGAAAAAGGAGACACCAAAATCCCTTCTTTCTCCTCTTGCACCAAGACAATTCTTAGAGTAGGACACAGAGTTTACAAAGCAAAGAATCTTCATTGATCCATTCTCAGTAGAGGGCTTGCCACTGTATTTAAGTGTGCTTGGACAAATACGCACCTGTTCTTCTCACTTTAGAAAGGTAGTGGTTATTTTCTTATACTACTTAGAAGTGTCATTCAAAGATCTTACTAAAAAAAGGCCAAAATGAAGGTCAGTTTGTGACTGTAAGTCTTTTATAGCTTAAGATTCAGTATTTCCCAAATTATGACAGTGCTGTTTAGGATACCCTTGATTCCACATGCACTTTATTCCTATATGGGAACGATGATCTTACCTACCAAAACAATTTGCAAGTTATCAAAATAACATTCTTTAGCACTAGACTCTTGCAAGAAACATAGACTTAAAAACTAGAACTAGACATGAGACACCTGGATTCATCAGTCAGTTAAGCATCCTACTTCAGCTCAGGTCATGATCTCATGGTTTGTGGGTTCGAGCCCTGTGTCAGGCTCTGTGCTGACAGCTCAAGAGCGTGAAGCCTGCTTTGTATTCTGTCTCTCTCTCTCTCTCTGTCTCTCTGTCTCTCTCGGCCCATCCCCCACTCATACTTTGTCTCTCTCTCTCTCTCAAAAATAAATAAACATTAAAACAAAAAACTAGAACTAGACCTAGTCATTGCCTTGTGATCAAACTTAACAGATTTAATTAAGTCACATGATCACTCAATTCATGAGCCATTAAAGCAAAGTTTTACTAAGGTAAATCTAAGTCTTATGGAGATGCAGATCTAGAAGGGAGTTTTAAGTCTACAGCTACTGCTGTCCATCATTAAGTAAATAGATGAATTGCATTTTCCTCTGAAAAGATCACACTGCATACAGATCATCAAAAAGATGATGGCACTTGGACAATATTTCTGATAAGTAAACATGGTAAATGTATACAGTTATAGCCTAACATCTCCTACTTTTAAATTTGGGAAAAACAGAAAGCTGGGCAAAAAAAAAAAAAATTCTTATCACCTGTGGAAAAGGAGGTGAAGCTACCAGAATCCCAAGAAAAAACAGCTTGCAAAAGACCAATGAAAATAATACCATGACTTTCTCATCCATTTTCACTTTTACTGCTTTTATATTTTTTACTTAAAAGAAAAATTTTTACAATGGAATTTGAGCCATAGGTGGGCAAAATTATGCTTTCATGTGAAAAAGAAAATACATAAAATGTAGTGGGTTATTTACTGCAGCCAAAAACCAATTTTACCTCTCAGTCTTTTGAGTATATCCAATAAGAGATGGCATATCTTAAGGAGTAAGTCCTTTAAAACAATGAATGAACTGAGTTATTGTAACACATCATGGATTTACATTTTCAATGCAGCCAAAGTATATATTAAAATAAAATAAATGCTTACTGCATCAAACCATGCTATTCCCTCTAATAATTAGTTTGGCTGTTTCTAAAACATTCTATTAATTTTCTATGTACTGTATCTTGCTTCCTACTGTGCAGGACAAGCAACTGCCTATGAAATCACCCAACCTAGTGAAGACCTTTTGATAAAAATACATTTTAAATGATACAAGCTTTAAGACCAAGATTATCAGAGACCACAAATGTGTTACTCGTTCTATCAGTTACCTAACTGAATGTGAAAAACACTTTCTCTGTGATTAGTCATTCCTTAAAGTGAGTAAGTTGATGTCTCTTCCAGAGAGGAGCCTGTCTGAATGTTTTGCCACAAACTGAGCATGGCTTCTGCCCTGCGTGAATTAGATAGTGTCTTTCCAGTTTAGAAGGAGATTGAAAACTCTTGGAGCAAATACTGCATTGGTAGAGAAAGCCGTCATTCCTCTCTGTGCTCCCTGAATAACCACAACAATCACTGGGAAGGCTCGGATCTGATTGCAGAAGTACACTAGAGAGATTGGGCTGCCTGTTCCGAAAGGGGGGCTAACAATGAAATCCTCTGATTCAGCCTTTACTTTTATTTCTGATATTTGATCTGATTCTGAGGCCTCATATTTTTGGAAACCAAGAGGCTGACATTGTTGGGAAGCATTATAGTTAACATTGTCACCTAGATGAATGAGAAGTTGGCTCAAATTTTCAAATTCTACTTGGCAAAGAGATCATCTATGAGGAATCTTATCAATATGAGTTAATTTGTGTCTTTTTAAGTGAGCTACTGTCTAAAAGATTCCCCACACACAACAGCCAAAAGGCCTCTGTCCAGTATGGATTAAACAGTGTCTTTGCAGTTTGGATATAGAAGGAAACGCTTTCTCACATGTGTCACAAGGACACATCCTATGTCCAATATGTAGGTTTTCACCTGGAACTGAAAAACCACACTGAAGCACTTCACAGCTATCAAAGAATTCCTCACCTTATAAACCGGAGATACATACATCTTTATTATTCACTGAATTATCTAGAGTTCACATGTTTCCTGTCATAAGGATACCTTTCAAGTTTTTACCCACATTTTGGTTCTGGGAGTGTTTTTGCCAAGAAAATGGCAAAAAACAATGTTTTCTTCTTTCTATTGCCAACGGTCTTGTATGTTCCGTGTTTGCTGAGAGGATCCATAAGTGTTCTCTGGGTTTGTTCAGGGCTCTGCTCACCTGAAACAAGATCACAATTTTTCAAGAAATTGTTTTTAAATACTTTTTTCTCAGATTGAAGATTATCTAGTTTCTTATCCCCAGCACTTTAAGTTTAGCCAAGATTTTTTTAACAACGGTTTTATAGTTGTAGCTTCTTTTGAGCCTGCTTGGCATTTTGCCACCACTGGCAGGGAAACACTTAGGTCCGTTGAGAATCTAATCAGATTCAAAACTCTCTTCACACTCTGGACACTGAAAAGGGACGATATAAATAGAGTGGACATCAAGTGGATTAGTCTCCTCAGATTCACCTAAATCACCATTTTCAAAAACCATCCTGCTTTGCATTTAATTTATTAGGCAGAGGGCATGATTCTGGACCCTTCACCTTTAATGAAAGAGTCTGAAAAGTCTTATTCCTGGTATGGATTTGTTTATGCCTCAGTGTTTCCTTTGAATCTTAAATCCTTTTTGACAAAAACAACATTGAAAAGGTATTTCTTCTGAATGAGTGAGTTGATAAATTTTTAAATGAGTTGACTGTCAGAACGACTTAGTGCACAGGACACACTGAAAAGGCCTCTGACCAGTATTTAGAAGCGCATGCCTATCAAGTTTTGATCGTGAGGAAAACATTTAGTCACAGATCGTACATGCATAAATATTCTTTCTTTTCACTGTAGGGTTGTATGCAGGCTCAGATTTAGAGCACGGGTGTAATGCCCATCTGTCCTCTGTGGTAAAAGTATGATACATCCCATACACCGGCTTTTCTTGCTTGGCCTCGAACAATCTCCTGGCCTGTTTAACATCATTCTAGTAGGTTTCATTGTGAAGTTGTTGGTGCTTCACAAACGTCTTCAGATTTTTAAAGTGACTTTGACAAATGCTATATTTAAAGGTAGATTATGAGTTAGTTGATGTCTCTCCAGATGAGCCAGTTGCCCAAAAGTTTTATGACACACAAGGTATTCAAATGGCTTTTGACCAGTATGAATGAGATAATGCCTAGCTAATTTTGATGGTGTTTGAAAGTGCTTGAAGCAAATATTGCAAATATATGGCCTCTCTCTAGGTAGTTTGTTGGTTACTACATGCTGTTGAATCTTTAGCATTTTCAAATTGTTTTCAGCCATCATATTCTTCAGTGATACTCTCTGATGAGCTCCATGTTCCTAAACTCCACAGATGTCTGGAGCTGGCACAGACCGGGCAGGCGCATCTCAGGGCCCAGTCACCGCGAAGGAAATGAGCACATGTCCAAAAGGGCTGGCGCAGCGACAGGCCCTTCTCATGTTTTCTTAATAAAGATTCTCATTCTTAAAGAGGATAGCTTATCAAAGTAATATTGAAGAAGAAAACCAAAACGGGAGGCATCATAATCCCAGACTTTAGCCTCTACTACAAAGCTGTCATCATCAAGACAGTATGGTACTGGCACAAAAACAGACTCCTGGACCTATGGAATAAAATAGAGAACCCAGAACTGGACCCAAAGTATATGGGCAATTAATCTTTGACAAAGCAGGATAGAGTGTCCAATGGAAAAAAGACAGCCTCTTCAACAGGTGGTGTTGGGAGAGCTGGACAGCTACATGTAGAAAAATGAAATTAAACCACTTTCTGACACCATTCACAAAAACAAACTCAAAATGGATAAAGGATCTGAATGTGAGACAGGAAACCATAAAACCCCTTGAGGAAAAAGCAGGAAATAGCTTCCTAGACCTCAATCGCAGCAATTTCTTCCTCAACACATTCCCGGAGGCAAGGGAATCAAGAACAAAAATAAACTACTGGGACCTCATCAAGATAAAAAGCTTCTGCAAGGCAAAGGAAACAATCAAAAAAACTAATAGGCAACCGACAGAATGGGAAAAGATAGGGGCAAATGGCATATCAGATAAAGGGCTAGTATCCAAAATATACAAGGAGCTCACTAAACTACATACATAAAAAATGAATGATCCAGTGAAGAAATGGGCAGAAGACCTGAATAGACACTTCTCCAAAGAGGACATCCAGATGGCCAACAGGCACATGAAACGATTCTCAACATCACTCATCATCAGGGAAATTCAAACCAAAACCACACTGAGATACCACCTCACACTGGTCAGAGTCGCTAAAATGAACAAATCAAAAGACTATAGATGCTGGCGAGGGTGTGGAGAGACGGGCACCCTCCTACACTGTTGGTGGCAATGTAAACTGGTGCAGCCACTCTGGAAAACAGTGTGGAGACTCCTCAAAAAACTATCGATAAAACTCCCCTAAGACCCAGCAATAGCCCTGCTAGGGATTTACCCAATAGATAAAGACGTGCTGATACATAGGAGCACATGTACCCCAATGTTCATAGCGGCACTTTCTACAATAGCCAAATCATGGAAAGAGCCTAAATGTCCATCAACTGATGAATGGATAAAGAAGAGGTGGTATATATATACAATGGAGTACTATATGGCAATGAGAAAGAATGAAATATGGCCATTTGTAGCAAAGTGGATGAACCTTGAGGGTGTCATGCTAAGCGAAATAAGTCAGGCAGAGAAGGATAGATATCATATGTTTGCATTCATAGGTCTAACAGGAGAGACCTGGCACGGGACCATGGGGAGAGAAAGGGGGAAAGAGAGCGGGGGAGAGTGTGGGACACAGATTTAGGGAGACTACTGAATACTGAAAAGGAACCATGGACTGAAGGGGGAGGGGGAGGGAGGGAGGGGATGATGGTCATGGTGGGGGCCACTTGTGGGGAGAAGCACTGGGTGTTATATAGAAACCAATTTGACAATAAACTATTATAAAAAAATAAGAAACACTAAAAAAAAAAAGAATGGCTTATAAGGAGATGCAAGGGTGACTTGATTAGGGTCATTGCTGAATGGAAAGCCAAATCTAGATCAGGAAGAGACAAAACAGGATAAAAGTTGAAGAAAATATGCTTAGGGATCCCACATTCCCCTAGTTCTTTGAGAGCAATATAACTCTTTTGACTAAGTAATTAAAGGCTTATTTCACCTGTTTCTTCCTCAGAGTATAAAAAAATGGATTTAACAAAGGGGAAATGGAAACAGTGAGTATAGATACTCCCTTATTAATGATCGTTTCATCTTTTGCTGAAGATTTGATAGAGATAAAGATGCAGCTGCCATACGTTACAGAAACTCCAATGTGGGAAGAACAGGTAGGAAAAGCTTTTGTCCTTTGCAGGGCAGAGGGGAATCAGAGAATTGTTCTGATGATACACAGGCAGGACAAAATCACACACACACACACGAGTCATGATGAACACTAACACACAGCTGACAATAACCATCTGCGCAATGAACCATGTGTCTGAACGTGAGATTTTCAGGATAGGATTCGTCACAGGAAAAGTGGTCAATGGCGTCAGAGTCACAGAATTCCAGGCTCTGTCCCAAGCTAAGCGGTGGGAAAATGCAACAGCAGGAGATACGCCTTTTGAACACCCTGTGGTTCATGATGATCATGGAATACAGGGGTTTGCAGATGGCTACACATCGCTCAGAGACATGGGGGCAAGGAGAAAATTTCTGCTACACCGAAAAGTTCTGTAAAGAGAAAGTCGGCATACACGAGCATTATAGGTAATAGTCCTATCACCTGTTGATATATTGTATGAGAATCTAGGAAGGCAAGCAGAAGTGAAGAAGATTTCTAAGAATGAAACATTTTGGGAGAAAAAAGTACATTGCAGTTTTAAAGTGAGAATCCAGTAGTATGAGAATGACTGTCAGGTTTCCAGTTACACTCAGCATGTAGGTGATAAGTAGAAATATCAAAGTGAGAATCTGTAGTTGAGGGTCATCTGTCAAACGCAGAAGGATGAAAGTGGTTAGGGACAGTACGGTTTCTCATTCCTGGGTCCTGACTTCTGCCAGTATGCAGGTAAAACTGAAGGATTTAAGTTCTGAGAAGAGAGTAGAAACAATGTTACAATGGGTTTGTTTAGAAATGCCAAACAATGTATTTTTCGTGTAGTATTTGTTTTCCTTTATAATGAACATTTTTAAAAAATTCATGCTCTCAGCTCTGCTGTCATGACATTTAATGGGCCTGAAACTTAGCTTTCAAATACTTTGAACACAATTTATGGTAACGTACACATTTTATATTGCAGTCCAGTGTACAGGCACACACACAAGCACAGAAACATAAACACACACACACACACACACACACACACACTTGCATATTAGCGAAATTAAAAATGCACAAAAAAAACCCACTTGTTTACCTTGCTTTCTATGCTTTGTATTCTGATTTATCTCATTAAAAATAAATCCAAATATCATCAAACTGACTTCATACTCTACTAAATCGTCATGATCTGCATTTGAGAAAAAAAAATTTTTAGGGATTCTTGAAATAATATAGTCCTTGGCGCCTGCTTGGAATGTTCTCTGTCTCGATCTCTCTGCGCCCCTTCCCTACTCGCTTTCTCTTTGTCTCTCTCTCAAACTAAAGAAATACACCTTTTAAAAAAATAAAAAATTACTTCACTGACCTATCCCATGATTTTCTCAAACTGTTGTTGCCCTTCTCTGATTTTTACTGACTGTTCACTTTGGTGCAAAACAGAGAGCATTTTGATACATGCCAAATTCACTAATAAGTGAGAAATGTTTTGTACACAGCTGAGGAATATACTTAAGGCTTTGTACTTCAGTCTTTGTCTTGTTGCACATGAGTTTAGCCTCAGTCCTTCCAGCTGGATCCAGAGCTTACCTTCTGGGCCTGACTATCCTCAGGTGCAAGGAAAAAAACAGATAAGAAGACAAGGGTTAATGTCCCCTGCTAATGGTTGTTCATGACACAGTTTGCATGCTTGGTCCTTGATATAATGGCCATTCCCTTGAAACTCCCCTAAACCCTAAACATTGCCTTCAAAATAACAAGTGTTTTCCTACAACCAGGATAAGGGCCGCTCTCTTTATCACTTTGTATCCTTTTTGCAATAACTGCTCAGTTCTGCGCTGTACTGCCGGCTTGCCTGCTTAGCTCATATAAAAAGCCCTGAGTCCTTGGTCTCAGGGCCCCACATGTAGAGTTCTATGTTAACTCTATGAGGTCCAGGCCAGTAATGAAAACTGCCTTAATCGGCTTCAGTGGTCTCGGTTGGTCTCGATTGGTCTCTGTGTCTCTTGGCATAACAGTCTGGCTGAAACACTTAGACCTTCTTATCAAGTCACTGATGTCATAATCACATCTGTAAGTATTAAATGCATTCACCAATCTGACTTCTAGCCTTAGCTTCTAATCATTTTCTCTGATTCCTGATTTCCAACCATTTCTTCAGCAGCTTATGATATGCTTCCTGAACACACCACTCCACTGAACTCTTTTTGATAAGTTTCCCTGATATTTCCTTAAGTCTCCATGAAGTGTAGCCATCTTATTTCCACCTTTCATTGTATTTAGGGCTGTTGATCACTCCTTTCATTTTATGGTGTTCTTGACACATTGTTTGCATGATATCCACACTTCTGGAGGGTTTTTTTTTTTTTTTTTGTATTTTAGGTTTGGTTCCCCCCCCCCTTCTGTTTTCTCTTTTGTAGTTATCCCTTCCCCTACTCACCTTTGTAACACTGATATTTCTCACACTTCATCCCTAAATCCTCTTAGCTGTTTCTGTTGGTGTTTTTCCTGAGAACTGATTAAATGCATGACTTCAACTAAATACAAAAAAATTTGATATTTCAAAATGTGCATTTTTGATAGGAGCTCTTTGAATGTTAGACGTCTGCCCCTGGAAATTTTACATTCCCTCTAGATGAATTTGTTCAAAACAGACTGCCCCATCTTCTGTATTTCTATTGATCCTTGCCTTAGTCAGTTTCCTGTACTAAGACCAAAACCTAACATTTATAGCTGTATATTAACAATCGATATCAAGCTATACTTTTATTTTTGTTTATGTTTTATTTTTTATACTTTTAGTAAAATATATATAACAAAATTTACCCTCTCCACTGCTTTTGGAGTATAGTTCTGTAGTGGTAACTACATTGTCATTGTTGTACATTACCCTTAATGCTATGGCATACATATTTAATTACGTTTTTATTGTCATTACTAGTACCTGTTAATATCTAGACCCTTGTTCCCAGTAGGACATGTCACTCTGACTGATTTTTCCCTCTTCTTATTTTGGATCATTTTACAGGATGCTGTTGTCTAGTATTTTATTTTGTGATGAGAATTATTTTTCTTTTTATTGTCAATAACACTCTAAATTTAAGAATAAGTGTTACCCATGTTTATAACTATCCCACTCCTGTTACTCTGCAGATATTTTTCTCTCCTGGATTAAAGGATTTTTTCTTGTTACAGTATACTATTTAATAATTTTTTACTTCTAATGAAAGCTAAACTCTTTGAGTCCTTTGATTTCTTAAATTGTATTGATTTTTAATAACACTTGAATGATTCCTTTCCCAGGTATATAAATATCTATTAAAATAATTTTCCTCGAGTAATTTCATCTTACATCTAACACTTCTAATAATGTGTCTATTTTCATGTATTGTACAGTGAGACATAATTAATCTTGAGAGTGTTTAGAATTTTTCTATGTATTTATTCTATTCTTAAAGATACTACTATGTATTTAATTCATTTTTTTATCTAGATTCCCATTCAGCAATTAAAATCTTATTGACCTCGAAAAAATTGTTTTCTATAATTTTATCTAATTTCTCTTTCAAACTATTATTTTTCTGTGTAGCACACTGTATGGATATTAGAATTAATTGATCCATCTGTAATGGCACAACTTTTATTTCGTATTTCTCTATTTCTTTCTATTATGCATTCAAAAAAGTTATCTGCTGTAAATTTTCAGCATGATGATCACTTTACTTGAATATATTTGGTTATATTATTGAATCACTATTTCTAGCCCTTTAAATTCCAATCATCTTGGGTATTTTCAATCCTTAAAAATTTCATTTTAAAAAATTATTAAAACTTGAATAAATAATGTTTTTTTGTTTTTTGCAAAAGTCACTTACTTTGTAGAATAAATTTTCCACTGGGGCTCCTGTGGGCTCATCAGGTGAGCATCAGACTTCAGCTCAGATCATAACCTCATGCTTCCTGGGTTTGAGCCTAATGTCACACTCTGTGCTGACAGTACAGAGCCTACTTGGGATTCTCTCTCTCTCTCCCTGTCCCTCGGTGATTCATGCTTACTTAATCTGAAAATACATGAAGAAATTTTAAAATAATAAATTTTCCACTTACAACCAGTGCCCAATTGTTATCCCCGTTATTGAGTGGGTAATTAAATAATAATCTTATATTTCATGTTCCCAATAATTCATTACATGTATGCCTGCCTGGAGAATCATTCCATTTATAAGATTCTTTATTGATAATTACCTAAAGAGGTATTTAATATTATTATCAGTTTGTTTCTCCATAACAATTTTAAAAAAGTTTTATCCATATACATAAAAAATTCTTATTGCATAAACTTGTTAAGTCACTATGCTATACCTACAACTAATGTGACGTTGTGTGCCAACTATACTAAAATAATCTTTTAAATCTTGCTTGGATATTGATAGAAACGGTACTAAACTTGTAAATAAGTTTGGGAAGAATTCATCTCTATACCATGTTGAATATTCATAGGGCTATTCAAATAATGTATTTCAGTTTTGGTGAGCTGTGGAAGTTTGTATTTTCTAAAGAATTGGTCCATATTATTTAAGTCATCAAATTTGTGTGTATACAGTTGTTCATAGTATTTCTTTGCTATCCTTTTTCAGCCTTATTAAAGTATAATCGACAAATAAAATTGTGTATATTTGAAGTGTACAGAGTGATGATTTGATATTATGTAATATGTGAAATGATTACGACAATAATGTATGACCACAAGCATCACCTAACGTAGTTACTATTTTTTTGTCTGTGTGTGGCTAGAATGTTTAATTGACTTTCTTAGCAAATTTCAACATAGTGTTAAATATTGTGTACACAACACAACACAACATTCTTAACTGTAGTGCCATGCTGTACATTAGATCTGAGAACTTATTCATCTTATAATTGAAGGCATGTGGAGTGATGTCAGCGTCGTGCTGACATCAGATGTCCCTATTTTTTCTAATAACAGATTAGGCATAATCCATGAATGAAAGTGCATCTGTGGGAATTGTAGGATCCAGACCCACAGACCCAAAGGAACCTCACCCACCTCTTCACCCAGGAACAGGCAGAGAGACTGCAGTGCAGAACTGAACTGTCAGGCCAGCAACCCTTCCCATAAGGGAAATGGGGAGTAGTGACTCAGTTCCTAGCTCCCCAAGCTATGTGGGAGGCTGCTGAAGAAACCTACCCAAGAATTGAGGTGGGACATATATGACTGATGGGAAGAAGGAGATCATGAAACAGGTGGATAAAAATATCAAAAAGCATGAAAGAAATGGGTCATGCTAACTGCACTCCTTCAGCAGGAAGTCCACTCTCAAGCATCTGAAAGAACTTCACCCAAGGATCTCCCCATATGCAACATGGACATCTCTAATACCTGAAGTGCTAAAATCACACCTCCCTGCACTCTGCAACCAGCTTTCTGTGCATGCTTCTGAGTGCAGCAGTAAGAGAGTCCAGGAAAGCTATCTAAAACCCAGCCTAGGATGGGCAGAAGACAGGAATAGACATTTCTCCAAAGAAGACCTCCCGATGGCTGGCAGACACTCATCATCAGGGAAATACAAATGAAAACCATGAAGAGATACCACCGCAGATCTGTCAGAATGGCTAAAATTAAGAACACAAGAAGCAAGAAGTTTGGCAAGGATGCTGAGAAAGGGGAACACTCTTGCACTGTTAGTGGGAATGCAAACTGGTGCAGCCACTCTGGAAGACAGTATGAAGTTTCCTCAAAAAGTTAAAAATAGAACTACCTTATGATCCAGCAATTGCACGACTCAACATTTACACAAATGACACAAAAATACAGATTTAGGGGTACATGCACCTAGATGTTTACAGCAACATTAACAACAATAGCCACAGGATGGAAAAAGCCCAAATGTCTGAGAAAGACAAAGACTATCTGATTCCACTTATATGCGGAATTTAAGTAACAAAATAGATGAACATTTCGGAAGGGGCAGAGAAAGAGAGGGAAACAAACCATGAAAGACTCTTAATGATAAAGAACAAACCAAAGGTCAATGGATGGAGGTGGGTGGGGGATGGGCTGAATAGGTGAAGGCATTAAGGAGGGCACTTGCTGTGTTAAGCACTTGCTGTGTTAAGCACTGGGTGTTATATTTCAGTGATGAATCACTAAATTCTTCTTGTGAAAAGAGTGTCAGACTATATGTAACTAAATAGACTTTCAATAAAAATTGGAAGAAAACAGAAAAACAAACTAGGATCTGTGGGCAAGGGAGAAACCACACATAAGTGATAGCACCACTTTCTGGAAAACAAAAGGGACAGTTCCAAAACCCAGCCAAGTAGTTTTAAGCCCAGAGAAGACAAAAAGGCTTAAGAATTTTGCAACAATAAGGAGTAAGAATTATGGTGCAGGGGCATAAATACTAGTTTAGAGAGAACCCCAAATAAACAGGATCAATGAAAAAATAGCCCATCTGACCGCAACTGGTAAAGATTTGAGGAGGTATGCTGTAAGAGTGACTAGTATCCAAAAGAAAAGAAACAAGTGTTGATGAGGATGTGGAGAAAAAGGAACCCTCAAGCACTGTTGGTGAGAATGTAAATTAGTGCAGCCACGTGGAAAACAGTGTGCAGAGTACTCAAAAAATGAAAACTATAACTGCTGTATTACCTGGTAAATCACTGGACTTGGGATAAAATGGTGGATACTGAGCACAACACACCCAAATCCTGCATTCTTGGTAAGGTGAATGACATCTTTGGGTTTAGCAAGTTCCCTGAAAGTTTTGAGTATGAAATAGCAACAGTTTACTTATGAATTAACAGTGACCAATGAAAATGAGTTCTATTGTAATAGGGTCCACGAGGGCACCTGGGTCCCTTAGTTGGTTGAATGTCTGACTCTTGGTTTTGTCTCAGATCATGATGTCAGGGTTGCTGAGTTAAATCCCCGCATCAAGAATCTGTGCTGATAATACGGAGTTTGCTTGTGATTTCTCTCTCTCTCTCTCTCTCTCTCTGCCACTCCCCAGCCTGTGCTGGCTCTTTCAATAAATAAATAAATATTACTTTTTTAAAAAAGACCCAAGGATGAATTACCTACATAATTTATAAGATAAAATAAATGTTCATTCCCATATCATTAAAATAAAGCATTTCAGAAATAATATCAAGGCCACCTAGGTGGCTCAGTTGAATGAGTGTCTGACTCTTGGTCTCAGCTCAGGTCAGGATCTCCCAAGTTCAGGAAATGGAGTCCCGCTTCGGACTCTGCACTGAGAGTGTGGAGCTTGCTTGGGTCTCCCTCTTCCTCTGCACTTCCCTGCTCATACTCTCTCTCTCCCTATCTCAAAATAAAATAAATATTTTTAAAAAATAAGAACTAATAATCAGATAGGGAAGATTGACTTGAGTAGATCGTACGAGTATGTCCTACACCAGAATTCATCAGATGACTCCCAGCATTTCAACATGGCAAAAAGATCATAGCGAGAAGCATTTCATCATCTGACTTTTTTTTCTCCCCCTGATAATATTTTGATTACATTTCTTACCTCTGTGGACACTGCCCCACAGGTGCTGCTTAAGTTTTTTTCCCTTTGTTTTTCTTTGCTTTGTTTGGTTTGCCAAAGTTAATTTCACTTTCGATTCATTAGTGGTTTGAATAGTCACCAAGGACCTTTTCATTTTTTCACGTAATTGCTGCCCATGCACTGGAGCAGATAAAACCAATAAAGCACATGACATTTCTATTCATGAAAATTTATAGAGAAACCCACTTCTTTGCAGAGAGTCAGGCCATCTTCACTTCCACAACCAGGAACAGTTGTTAACATTTACGTGCCATTGTTTGTCCATTCTTTCAGTCACAGAATTCAGGAAAATACCATTTGACAGCCTCTGGAGAGATAGGACTCTCATCAGCTCCATTGTAGACTTGGTAATGGTAAGAGCAAACAGTGCTGTTCCCTATGCCACTGCATATTACCTTGCATTTGCAGGCGCTACTTCCTGGAAGAGTATGTGGGGCTTCAAGTTATGACAAAGTTAACTCAAATTATAGCCACTAGTCCCAGTGGTTGTCAGACCCAAGAAGGAACTTTGGGTTCAATTTCCCAAAATATGATTGGGAACCGCCAGAAAGTAAGTATAAAATGTTTGTCGATTTTGTGCCCAAATATTCAGGAAATGGAATCGTAGATGGCATATAAAAGCAGTCCCTGGGGAAAGGCAGTTAATTTAAAAAAATCTGAGTACAAGCAGTACTTTCATGTTCAGAGAGGATCTGATAAGTAATCTCTAGGCTGCCCTTTTGTTCTATATAACATAATAATGAATCTGCACATGATTCTTGAGCAGTACTCTTGGGAAAGATCAGAGTTAAGGATAAAACCAGCTACACACACAACTGGGGAGGGCACTCACTGCTGGGCTATAATGAGACAGACCAAAAAAAGGACACCAACATTATCTCTCCCTTTTTCATAGATTCTTAGAACACAAGGTTAGACATAACTTCAAAGGCGCAACCACACATCTAAAACATCCTGCTAAATGGTTAAGTCATCCCTGAACACTTCCAGCCCATCTCTTGGGCAGCCTCACGCCTAAAAGAACTCATAATAATCAATGTCATGATAATAGGGTTAAACATCATTGTAAGATTTGGAGCTCTGATGTTCATTGTTGTTTTACTGGTGAGTTCAGTCAAATAGCATACAAAAGTTTAAAATAATACTTTTTTTAAAAATTTAAAACATATAGGATCGGGGAAATGTAATGATGATTTTGTTCTGAAATAACCATTTAAAATAAAGTGGTGTACCTTCTATGTAAGAAAAATACCAAAGAAACAATTATTTATTAGGGTTATTTGTTAGGAAAATAAATTTAATGATACCCAAAATAATAATGTCAAAATCCCGAAGGCTTTGGAAAATAGAGATTCTCATTTACAAATGGTGGGGTTATACACAGGGACACAGTTTCCAAAAGACTAGTTTGGGAATAAATATGGGAAACATTCTTTCTTTCTTTCTTTTTTTTTTTTTTTTACCAATTCTTAAATGTGAAATTAATCTGAGGAGGATAAAAAGATTTATATACATAATGGCCACTAGAACATTATTATACAACAAATGGAAGCAACAGTAATGTTCAATATTAGAACTATCAATTTTATAATTTACTTCCTTATATGATGGCATATGAAAAGCAAGTAAAATTTTATTGTGAAGAATTTTTTAAGACATTAGGAAAATACAGCATAAGTGCTTTGAAAATATTGAATGGATAAAGTGAGGTTGAGAGAGGGAGCACCAAGTGTTATTTTTCTATATACACAATTTTTATAAAATATAACTGCAAATTATAATTATATGTACAAATAGGCTATAGATAAAAACAAGATATTAATAATGATGGACTGTGTGTAATGTCATTGGAGTTTTTCCTTGTAACACTTTTCTGTTGGATGTAGATGAATACTTCAAAAGAATACTTTTTTTTATTATGGAGGAATCAAACAAGTAATGTTATTATCTTTAGGGGGAAAAATAATAAATAGCAACCCTCTATAATTTCAATTATCCTTGACACCTTGAAGTGAAACAGTCATGGCCTAACACTTCAGTATTTAATATAATTTCTTTGTGCTGATCTTTCCCCATGAAAGCAATCAACCAATGATGTGAAGTTATTTACAAATCTCATTTCAGCTTTTTTCATCAAATTGAGGACACATTTGATGATACCTATAGTGTATAATCCAGTGACATTACCGAGGGTATTGGCCAACATGAAGGCACTGGGAGAGGCAGGTGAAAGGAAATGGAGAAGAACAGTAGAGGCACTAATTGAAAAGACATGTGGCTGTTAGGAAACCTTCATGTCTTGGTGTAGAAAAGCAATTTCTGCATGAGCATGCATTATTTATATGCTGCCGCTCAGGTAAACCCTTTAACCTCTAAGCCTATCACACTGGAGCAATTCTCCTCAATGGAAAAAAAAATGATGCCTTCCCTAAGCACAGAGGGAAAAAAACACAAGGTATTTTGTAGAGGATATCTTAAAGCAAACATAAAAAAATTCACATTACAAAATAATTGGTGCCTCATAAAGAGATTTTATTCCTCATTTATTTTTTAATATTTATTTAGTCTTGAGACAGAGAGAGCATGAGCAAGGGCAAGAAAGAGTGAGAAGGGAGCAGAGGATCTGAACCAGGCCTCCTGTTGACAGCAGAGAGCATGATGTGGGTTTTGAACTCAGAAATTATGAGATCTTGACCTGAGCTAAACTCGGACACTTAACCAACAGAGCCACCTAGGTGTCCCTAATTCTAGTCATATATTGAAGAAATGCAGATGCCCCAGGTGTACTGATTGTGGCTAGGAAACATTTGAAAAGCTAACATTTTAACTAATTTGTAATTATTAGCATTGAGTAAGAATAAGCAATTTTCCCAAATCCTAAAATTACAGATTCCCTAGAGACACGTAAAGATTAGTCCAGTTTAACCTGGATCAAATTCCAGTACTGCTACTTCTTAGAAGAACAATATCGCCACCATTGCTAGCAAGGGTACACGAATAGTAGGAAATTTGAGAAATGTAAAAGTACTCAACAACTTCCTGGAAGGTGGTGACAGGATCCTCAAAAGAGGTAACACACAGAGTCAGTCTTGTAGGGAAACTCGTAAGAATCGATTGTGATTTTTCAGATTTTAAGAATATCCATACCAGATCAAGAAGATGTGGTTTATATATCAATGGAATATTACATGGCAATGAGAAAGAATGAACTCTGGCCATTTGTAGCAACATGGATGAAACTCGAGGGTGTCATGCTAAGTGATATAAGTCAGGCAGAGAAGGACAGATACCATACGTTTTCACTCATAAGTGTAAGAGGAGAAACTTAGCTGAGGACCATGGGGGGAGGGAAGGGGGAAAACTAGTTGGGGAGAAGTAGGGAGGTAAGCCATGAGAGACCCTTGAATTCTGAGAACAAACTGAGGGCTGATGGGGGAGGGGGATAGAGGAAGGGGGGTGTTGAGCATGGAGGAGGGCACTTGTCAAGATGAGCACTGAGTGTTACATGGAAACCAACTTGACAATAAAGTATAAAAGGAAAAAAAAGAATATCCATACCTAATAACCAGGTTTTTATTCTCCATGTCATATTTGATCCATGTTACATATGAGCATTGATAAGGGCAGCAATGATTAGTGACATTCCCAAAGGCAAAGTGAATCTTCAGAGAATGGATTCATGGCAAAGAAGGCAACTTCCTACCCAAATGGTATTCCCCTATGTCTGACCATCTAGGACAATCCAGATGTTATCTTATTAATAGAGATGACAAGGAGCCTTAGAAGATATTTGGAACCTGAAATATCTATGTGTAACTACAGAACTCCAATATGGATCATGGAAACCTAAGGACAGAATTCTGTTCTTTTGGAAGGACCTCAGAACACCCTACTTGTCAGTGTTCTGGGAATGCTTGGGAAGGGTTTGATTCTAAACAGCAGATAGAGGTTGACACAGGAATACAGAAAAAAAAAAAAAATAAAACAGAGGCTGATCAAACCAATATAAGGGAGAAACAAAGACTCAAATAATTCAGCCTATATTAAAAAGAGAGCAAAGAAGATAGCCTGTGGCTGTGTGGGACTCAAGAAATTTCTTGGGAATTCCTCAGTTCACTCACACAGTAAAGGCTTTTCTAGGATGGTGGGGAGATTAAGGAATTTATTTAAAAGAAAAAAGGGTTGCAAAACATGGAAAATAATACTACCAAGCATTGATGTTATTATATGATAATAGAGTTTGAACATGATTTACTGATATGCTGTCCTGACAAATAGGAAAATGAAGATTTTATACATATATTTTCTATTTATTAACATTCATGGATCTTCTGCTCTACACTGAGGACTTGGGATGCCATGATGGCTGCTCTGTTCCCACAGGACTGTGAAATCCTTGTGGTATTTTCTACCGACTTTAAAATTGGTCCTGAGGGTGCCTGGGTGGCTCCGTCGCTTAAGCACCTGACTTCAGCTCAGGTGGTGATCTTACTTTTTGTGACTTCTAGACCCACGTTGGGCTCTGTGCTGACAGCTGAGAGCCTGGAGCCTGCTTCTGATTCTGTGTCTCATTCTCTGCCTCTCTGTCTCTCTCATAAATGAATAAACCTTAAAAAAGATGTAACCTGTAAATGGAGTGGAAATGAAACTTCCGAGTGATCTTTTTGATTCAACCCCATTCGCAATACCAAGGTAAAGCAGAGCCAGAGAAATGAAGCATTATGCAATCACTTCTATATCAGATTATTGACTATCAAATAAAAGTGCTAAAATGTACTTCTACTGGCTTGCTGGGCTACTTTTCTTCATTATATAGCTATTGAAATACTGTTTTTATGTTCTATTCCTCAGATTCAATGTTGATGATTTATTAATACAAACTCATTATATATCTGAAGACAGTGATGAAAAATCATTCTGCAATAACATTCATTCTACTAGGATTGACAGATAACCCAGTACTACAGGTTATTCTCTCAGTATTTCTGTTTTTCACCTACATTTTCACTGTTGTTGGAAATCTAATCATTATCCTCCTCACTCTGGTTGACTCTCACCTCAAAATACCCATGTACTTTTTCCTTCGGAATTTCTCCATGTTAGAAATAATATTGACAACTGTCTGTGTTCCTCGATTCCTATACAGCCTGACAACTGGGGACAAACGTGTTACCTATAACGCTTGTGTCACCCAAATATTTTTTATCATCCTCACTGGAGCAACAGAATTTTTTCTTCTAACTGCCATGTGCTATGACCGCTACATGGCCATCTGCAAGCCCTTGCACTACACTACCATCATGAATGAAAGAGTATGCACCATTCTTGTCCTTTGCTGTTGGGTGATTGGGTTAATTGTCATACTCCCACCACTTAGCTTGGGACTTCAGCTGGATTTCTGTAATTCTAATCTCATTGACCATTTTGTCTGTGATACATATCCTCTTCTGAAGATTGTATGCTCAGACACTCAATTTATAGAGCAACTTGCTTTAGTCATGGCTGTGCTGACCCTCATAGTCACACTAGTCTGTGTAATTATGTCCTACACATACATCATCAGGACGATTTTAAGACTCCCTTCAGCTCAGCAAAGAAAAAAAGCTTTCTCCACGTGTTCATCTCACATGATCGTAGTCTCCATCACCTATGGGAGTTGCATCTTCATGTATATCAAACCAGTAAAGGAAGGAGTAGCCATTAATAAGGTGGTGTCATTGCTCAACACCTCAGTTATCCCATTGATGAACCCTTTTATTTATACGCTACGGAATAAGCAAGTCAAACAAGCCCTCAAAGACTCGATTAAAAAGATGGCATTCCTTTCAAAGGATTAGAAAACTAAAAAGATTTTTTAAGTTAAAAAAATGTA
>PJEM01018055.1:0-19930 GCA_004023845.1 Helogale parvula
CAGAAAGAATATTCCCAGTTGTTAATTTAGTGAGAGTGAAGTTATGTTAGCTCATTGAAATTTAATTGCTAATGGGTTATAAGATCTTAGGAACTACAGGCCCAGCATCTGTCTCTTTTTAGTGTCTCAATTATCACCACAATAATTTAATGGCATCCTGTTGAAGAAGCACCCTTGACATGCTAACGCATGGCACCCTAGGTGATCATTTAGGCAGTTGAGATTCCTATCATCACGTGGCCACACAGACCGACTTAAAAGTTGACCAAAATTCTGCATGTATAAAAAAAAAAAAAACCACACGCACTTAACACTCAATTGCAAATGTGTTAAACTGTAGTCACTTACAATTTTATAAATATGCACAGAACTGGGACCAGCCACGAGAATCTTGGTATTTGCTTTATTATTTAATTTAATTCTGACCTACTGCACTGAGAAGTAACAGCCTAAATTTCTAGCCACCTCACAGCCTTTCTAGAAGGAGGGAAGATCTAAATAAATAACCAAATACATTGTATTTTCACGTCGCTACTTCCAATAACACAGAAGCAGTTGCGATTTAAATCGAGATTTGTAACTAGCTTAAGAACGCACAAAAGTCATTTTTTCGAGATGTTTACTTGACATACTTAATGAACATTAAAAAAAAAAAAACCCAGAGATGATCTGCTTAGAAAGCACTAAGCATTTTTTTTTCTTTTTCTAGCCCAGTTGTCCACCTAAGTTGCCATTGGAATTAAGGTAGCATGGAGTTTTAAAAGCCTTTGCAGAATACAGATTTATGTGGTCAAAAGAGAAAACAAAAAAGAACAAGCTACAAACTGTGAGGGGGGTTAGATTGGAAATAAGCATTTTTTTTGATGGTGAAGTTCACGTAGTTCTAGCATAAATTGCTAAAGATTTGGGAATTTCCTGTCCTGCAGACCTTGAAAGAGAAGATAAGTACTAATTTGTCTGGAAATAGTTTCGTGACATCCTGTCTGAATTTAGTCAATTAGCTGATTAGATGTCTCCTTGTGATTGGGCGTACTTGCTGAAATGGTAAACAACAGAAAAGTGCCTTCCCTGGGTTTCTGGGGACGTTTGGACCTTAATCAGGGCGCCTAATCTGAACTGTGTGCAGACGTTTCCCCTTTACACCATGGCCTGAAGCCTGTGCATCCTGCGCCTTAGACTCACGACGTGAATGGAGTACGCGAGGCTTATTATCTGGAGTGCATCCAATCTGAAGAAAATCCGTTTCTTCTGACTCTCTCAGGCAGTGTCAAGTAACAGCCAGGCAATTATCTAGAGAGCTGTGGAGAGTTCGGGAAGCACCCTAAGCTGCTGCTCCTCCATGGGTGACAGAACTTAAACATGGAGTAGGAGGAGGGGGCGTTCTGTGTTCCCAGCACTCCCAGGACCCCCAGGTGAGTGTGTCACAGCTGACTGTCACAGGACACCCCCATGTGACACCCACTCTGATGATAGCGCAGACATCCCAGACGAAGCTACCCTGATTCCCTCCTTCCAGGACTTGAATTCAATCTTCCCGGGCCTGCTGGAGAGAGGACAGCGAGTCCCTTGGTCTTGATAGAGGACTTGAGTGGGGTATGTAGAAAATGATTCATGCCTGAGCTTTATACTAGAAATTCGAAGTAAAGTGTAGAGACCATGAAAGGAGTTGTTAGCAAAATACACTTCACCAGAAATTACCTCTTGGCTACAGAGAATTGATACAAATGTTAAGTACAAAGGATTATATATGTAACTAATATATGATTTGGGAATGGTGGTTATAAACGTGCTTATTGAAGTGCCTGGGGGGCTCAGTCGGTTAGGTATCTGACTTCGGCTCATGTTGTGATCTCACGATTCAGGGGTTCGAGCGCTGTGTCGGGCTCTGTGCTGACAGCTCAGAGCCTGGAGCCTGTCTTCTGGATTCTGTGTCTCCCTCTCCCTCTGCCCTTCCCCTGCTCATCCTGTCTGTCTGTCTGTCTCTCTCTCTTCAAAAATAAACAAAAAACAAAAACCAGGAGCACCTGGGTGGCTCTAAGTTGGTTAAGTGTCCGACTTTGGCTCAGGTCATGATCTCCCGGTTCTTGGGTTCAAGCCCTGGGTCGGGCTCTGTGCTGACAGCTCAGCGCCTGGAGCCTGCCTCATATTCTGTGTCTCCCTCTCCCTCTGTTCCTTCCCCAGGCACACTCTGTTTCTCTCTCTCTCAAAAATAAATAAAAGATTAAAAAAAAACGGTGCTTATTAAGTACTTATTCTATGTAAGTAAATAAGTACCATCCATGCTCTATATACAAGGTAACATACAGTGTGCAGGCCAAGTTTCTGTTCTCAAGAGATTTATGATTTGCCGGGGGTCTCAGGTAACTAGCATTCTTTGAAATTTCACTGCGTGCCACGTATTGTGCTAGTCCCCTTTCATCCATTATTTCATTTAATCCTTCCGATTAAATAATGTTGCCTTCATTTCCCTATATCATAGCTGAGGTGACAGAGTTTCAGAGAGATTAAATGATTGGCCTCAAGTTACATGTTTTGGTACCATTCCAGTCAAGAGAGCATGCAGATTGCAGGTAAATGCACAAGTAGTAATGTGGCTGGTGTATTGGGAAAATAAAGCAGATTATTGTGCATTCCATCCCTTTTAAGATATTTAATTAGCTTGTTGATGCAGCGCTTAGCCCATTCAGGTGTGGTATTTTCTGGGCCTTTCTGTCTGAGACTTGAGCTGGTCCCAATTTCTATCATCTCAAAAACCCTCTTCCTCCAGTTTTCCTAATCTTGTTCAATGACAGTTCCATTCAAACGAAGATGCTTAGTTAGTCCTGACTTGTGGCTGTCTTTATTTTCTTTTTTAAAAGTTTATTCATTTTGAGAGAGACAGAGTAAGCTGGAGAAGGGGCAGAGAGAAAAGAAAGAGAATCCCAAGTAGCTTCCACATCGAGCCCGATGTGGGGCTTGAACTCACGACGTGTGAGATCATGACCTGAGCCGAAACCACGAGTCAGATGCTTAACTGACTGAGCCACCCAGGCGCCCCCTGACTCTTGTCTTTCTCTAGCACCACGTATGCAGTCAATTAACAACTCATGTCAGTTTTAACCTCAAAATATATTTAAAATGTGACGTCTCTTACTACGGGCAGCAGTCTGTTCTAAGTCTGTCATGCCCATCTCATGTGTCTTTTCTCTGTTCTTGACATTGTCGCTTCTCAACACAGCTGCTGGAGTAATCTGCTAAGACAGGTCACATCATGTGTATTCTCTGCTCAAGACGTTCCATGTGTGCTGCATCTTATTCAGAGTCAAAGGCCAAGTTCTTGCATTATCCTTCAAGGCCACCTCACCATCTGGCCCTGCTCCCTTTGGGACTTCATTTCCTACCACTTCCCTTGCAGTCACTCAGTTCAAACCACACTGCCCACCTTAAGTGTTCTTAATATACACCCAACATGTACTTACCTCATAGTCTCAGGTTCCATTTCCCAGGGACACTTTTTATTTATTTATGTATCTATTTATTTTTGAGAGTGTGAGCGGGGGAAGGGGCAGAGGTCGGGGGAGAGAATCTGAAGCTGGTTCTGTGCTGACAGCGGAGATCCCGATGTGGGGTTCGAACTCAGAAACTGTGAGATCATGACCTGGGCTGTAGCTGGATGCTTAACAGACTGAGCCACCGAGACGCCCCTCCCCCCCAGAAACACTCTTTCATCAAATATTCTCTTGGTTTTATTGTTCATATCTATATAATGTAGAAATTGATACAACCTATTTGGAGGGAAGTATGTATGAGATGCCTTAAGATACTCATATTATCTGAACCATCCAGTTTTCTTCTAAGACTTCCTTTTAAGGAAAGAACACATTATAAATGTAAAGATTTATAGGCAGAGATACATAACTAGTACAGTGTATTTGTGGATACCATGAACATACAGGAAATATAAGTGTCAAAATGATGGGATTCTTTACATAAATTTGACACCCTGATACCATGGACTCCTGTTCATCCACTGAAAATCATGTTGTAGGACAGTACTTGTAAATATCCCAGCAGATGACCATTTTATGAAATGACAAAAATATGCCTGATCCCAGGGAGGGGTTGGCAATCAGCCAGTTACCGCCTCAGGTGGCAGTCTATATGGGACACTGAGCGTCGCTGGGAGTACAATGAAACTGAGAAAAGCATATTTATCAGATGACCTTTCAGGACGAGGAGAGAATAGATACTTCAATGTGGCAATTACGGTGGGTCTAGGGGGGGTGGGATCCCCACAGCCATACGCCAGTACTAAAACATGGCTATGAGGGGCGTCCAGGTGGCTCATTGATTGAGTGTTCGACCTCGGCTCAGGTTATGATCTCGTAGTTCATGGGTTCGAGACCCACATCGGGTCCACTGCTGTCAACACGGAGCCCACTTCAGATCCTCTTTCCCCCTTTCTCTGCCCCTCCCCTGCTTGCACTCTCGATCTCAAAAATAAACATTATAAAAAACCATGGTTATGAAATTTCCTTATAAGGAGAGTAGGCCCAGTGAACTAGGACTTTTGTGTGGATCTGCAAAGTGTACAAGTTTGGGGCCTGAATAGCGCAGAGTAGATGAAGCCTGATCCGTGATGTTGAGCTCTCCTTCTCTGACCTTCTTTCACCTGATGCTTAGACCATCCCTTTGAAAGAAATATAATGTGACACAGAGGAGTCTCAGTAGTCTTATGTATACGTGCTAGTTGATACATCTTTAGAATTCTGGGATTTTCATTACACTTACTTGTAGTTTTTGGGTATGTTTCTTTGGTGTCGGACACAGGCTAATTTAGTAACAAGGAAGAAAACTATTACTTAAGCAAAGAAAATAGTGTAAACTTTTTAAAGATCAATCCAAATCATGACAGTGCGGGCGAAGATACATTATTCCACAGCGTTTAAAGATGCATTGGAGGAAAATAGGGACAGAGAAGAAGCCTTTAGATTTGAGGGTAGACGGTTGAGGGCAACCTTGCAAAGGTGAAGAGCTCAGCGGCAGAAGCAAGCCTGCAATCTGTTGAAGACTCGAAGGGAGAAAAATACTAATTTTAACCAAAATATGAACAAATGAATTTCTAAGCAATATTGAGGATAAAACTGCCTTTTCCGGGGGCACCTGGGTGGCTCAGTCAGTTGAGCTTCCAACTTCGGCTCAGGTCGTGATCTTGTGGTTTCTGAGTTCGAGCCTCGCGTTGTGCTCTGTGCTGTGACAACTCAGAACCTGGACCTGCTTCAGATTCTGTGTCTCCCTCTGTCTCTGCCCCTCCCTCACACTCTGTCCCTCTGTCTCTTAAAAAATAAAATAAAACGTTAGAAGAAAATTTAAAAAAAACCCTGCCTTTTCTGAAATATTGATGGATGAGTCTTAGATTTAGGAAGAAATAAAAGCTTCTAATTTATCCAACAAACACTGATTATACTTACTGTGTGTGTGCCTGGTGTTGTATGAAACCATTTTCAAAGAATAATTAACTTAGTCCTCGTACCTCATAACAACCGTATGAGGTCAGGCATTATTATCCACATTTTGCATATGACAAACAGAGATCTAATAACACGCCTAAGCTAACGCAGTTAGCAGTAAGGATAGGATTTGAACACAGGTGCTTTCAACAGTGTAAGTGGAGCCCTTAACCATTGCACAGAATTGCTTCTCCAATACGGTTAAAATGAAGAGGGATAACAGAGAGTCTGGCCTTGGGAATACTGTGTGCAGAGAAAATAGGATTGTCAGTAAAAGATCAGAAGAAGCAGGATCCTGTGGGAATGAGACCATAACACAGGGTACAAATGTCTTAATGCCAGAGTGACTTGTGAGAAAGGAGCAGTTTCAGAATGGGATGTGCAGGTCAGAATGGGAATGGGCCGGCTTCGGACCTACGGAAGTGGAAATGAGCGGGGATTTCGAAGAAAAAAACCAGAAGGCAATTCAGCAGAGTGACAGCTTGCTTGCCGGGCAAGACAGTAGGAAGAGGTCATCTTGTGCAGAGACTCGGGGCTGGCGTTTTGTAGGACTGGGAACACTCATTGAAAATGGGTTTACAGAGGTATTGACAGGCTTTTGACAAACTAGAGGAGAGAAGGTAAGTACATTTTCTGTTGTAATATGTTTATATACCTTCAAATATGAGATCTTGCCTCTTTCTGAGAAGTTCTTGGTGTGCACCCACACCAGGGTTGAAGACCGGCCTTGTTCTAGGCTGGGTGCCCTCCAGGTGCGCCTCTGCATGCCTGGAGTCATGATCCCTCTGGAACTTGTAAGAAATGCAAACTGTTCATTCTCTTTCCAGCAAGACCTCTTGGATCGGGACCCACGCCTCACCTGTGTCAGCTAGCCTTCCAGGTCATTCTGATGACAGTGCAGTTTGATACCCCCTGGTCTAGAAGATCCATGCATTCGTTGGCACGTAGGGACTCCTGGAGGAGAATAACTCCCCCATCCCTTCCACTTACCCTCACGAAGTCTTCACCCACTCTAGGCATGGAAGGGAGGCCGCTGAAAGGCGTATTCCTGGCCTCCGGAAAAGGTCAATGAAGAGATTATGATGAGATACAGGGAAAGTTTCAGTGCTGCTGAGTTGAAAGAGCCACATCAAAATACGTCTTATTTTCCTTTTACATGCAAGTAATGTGCACTAATTGTTTACATCTTCCCTCATCGATGATCCTCAACAAGGTCATAGACCTCTGGTACAGGTCACACTCCAGGGTGAGAGGAGAGCCAAGGATGTACATTGCCCGTGTTACTTGATCAGAAAAAAGTTTCCACAGCTTACCATAGCTGCTTTGACTCAGCCACATCAAAATAGTCACATAGAATAGGCCATTTCAAGTCGCCAGTTTTTATTTTTTATTTTATTTATTTTTTTGAGAGAAAGTGCAAGTGAGCAAGGGGCGATGGAGACAGAAAGTCCCAAGAAGGCCCCACGCTATCAGCGTCGAGCCTGAAGAGGGGCCTGAGCTCACCCTAAGTAGGGCTCAAACTCACGAACTTCGAGATCATGACCTGAGGCGAAGTCGGATGCTTAGCTGACCGAATGCCCCTGGGGCGCCCCTCAAAGCATCCTGTTTGAGAAGCAGGATCTCAGAATCCAAGAAATAAATAATATTCACTTCAGAAAGGTGAAATTGGCTCATTGTGAGAATTTAAAGAGTTTTCAGTATAATTAAGCCCTAACCCCTTTTGGCACGATGACCCAATTTGGGTTTTCTGGTGCCAGGTTAAAAATAAAAGAATATCCTTCATTAACTGTTATCACTATTCTAAACATGCCAGAAGATATTATAATAGGCATATCCAGACTTTGAGATTAGAGTCTTCTCTCAGGGTCACGGGTATAAATCTGGCCCAGGTTGATTGGACAGGAGTGAAAGTAATTACTACTGGAGGCTCTCTCTGATGGATTAATTAGCTGGGAATGAAGCAACCGCATGCAGTAAACCGTATTTTATAAGCAGCTTCTATTAGATGGACGGCCGTTGCATACAAAAATCACTTCCTCAGGTAGGACCAGTGTCCCTCTACAGCAAGGTGACAGCATCAGATGGCAGAGTTTCTTAATCTTTTCTCACTGCAGCTTCCTAAAGGCATAGAAAAGTCTTGGGTACCATACACTAGGGGTATCTTGGGGTTTTTCCACATAAGTCTGCCAGGAACAAAAAACTTCTGTAAAATGTTTTTATTTTAGAAATTCAAAGAGAGGTTGCTTTTCACTTAAAAATATAGTCATGTTTATTTTGATCTGAAAATAATGATTTAACTCACCACCATTCAGAAAAATGGATACATCAGAAGGATGTATTACTTTTTGTCCTGTAGCTTAGGACATATTGCTTTGTTTTCTCACAAACGGAGGATTGAATGAATGATGGGAAGAAAAGTGAGTCTGAGCTTTTGTATTTGCTAGTGATCTGGGCAGTTTTCCTGGTCAGTCTCAAGGTCTGTAAATAAGATTCAAATAATTTTTCTACCATCGTAATTGTTACTATGAAATTGTAAGTTAACATGCATAAAAAGTGTTTGTAAATGATACATTACTGTAAAAATAGGGCACTAGGCGTCTGATCACTCATAGCCAAATAACTGATTGAGTTATGTGGCTTTCTCTGCTGTATTGGCTATCAACTGTTTGCTTGTATTAGGAAACACCTGAACAGAGCAAAATGCACGTGGGTAATTTCACATTACTGGTTATTTAAGCAAGATAGAAACAAAAGCAGGAATATAATGGAACCTAACCTTTCTCGCATTTCAAAGAAGTCCTTTTCCAACATCAGTTCTTGATCTTGCTTGATGATTTCTAGTAACAGGAAGCCCACCACGGACTAAGACAGGCCATGCCAGCTCTTCTCCTCTCCAGTTGTTAGAAAGGTTTTCATTTGTTGATTTGAGTCTACTCACTATTATGGCACAGATGGTGTCCCTCTCAAGTTCATATATCAAAGTCCTAATCCCGAGTGCCTCAGAACACGACTATATTTCGATACAGGTGATAATGTGAAAATGAGTTTATTGGATTTTGACGGACAACTAGCACACATGTATGCCACACACGTAAAGTCTCTTAATCCACACATGACACCATGACCCAATATTAATATTCTCTCATTGTACACAAAGAACTGATGTATAAAGAAATTAAAGAAGAAGTCAAAAGTCATACGGATATAGGAAATGGTTAACCTAGCAAACCAATCCAGTTTACTAACTCTAGAGTCTGGACACCTCATTATTACCACACTGCTGCCACTGTCCCTCCCCCTCCCCCTCCTTCCCCTCCCTCCTCCTCTTTACAAGAAAGTAAGAGATTATATTTTATTCACCCTTGAATATCAGTGCTGGCCCTAAATGACGTCACTGAATGAATTAATAAATGAATGGGCAAATGAGTGCTGATTAGCCCATTCCAGCAGTTAAAAAGGCACTTCACTTTATTGTCCTTTCCTTTGTTTTTCTCTTTTGTTTACATGTATATGAAAAGATCCTTGCAAATCACTTGTTTACACCAAGGAAAAAATATATGCACACACATATGCCTTTCTCCTATATAGCCAGTCTGGTGATTGAAACTTGTTTTTTCTCTTTCTTTTTGGGAGAGCACAAGCAGGGAAGGGGCAGAGAGAGGGGGACAGAGGATCCTAAGCAGGCTCTGCATGGACAGGCTGACAGCAGTGAGCCCGGTGTGGGGCTCACAAATCAGAGATCATGACCTGAGCCAAAGTTGGACACTCAACTGAATGAGCCACCTGGGCGCCCCTGGTAGTCTAAACTTGTTAAAGTGATCTAGTATTATTTTATTTTATTGGATTTTTGAAAGTCTATTTACTTATTTTGGAGGGAACAGAGAGAGAGAGAGAGAGAGAGAGAGAGAGAGCGAGCAAGCACTGGGCTGCGGTGGGGGCGGAGAAAGGGAAAGACAGAATCCCAAGCAGTCAGGCTCTCTGCTGTCAGCTCAGAGCCTGACATGGGGCTCAAACCATTGAACTGTTAAATCATGACCTAAGCTGAGATCAAGAGTCAGATGCTGAACTGACTGAGCCACCCAGGTGCCCCTATTTTAGTTTATTTTCTTAAAAGATTTTTAGGTGATCTCTACACCCAACATGGGGCTCTAACTCACATGCTCCACCCACTGAGTCCACCACATGCCTATATAATCTGGTATTATTAACCTATTCTAGGTGCTACTAATCTCTACTCTATTAGGCCTCTAAAGTCACCTGTTTGACTGCGATTTTTCTTTGCATCGATAATAAGATCAGAGGTCTGAAATTTGTGGGTTGCAGCATCTTGGGGAAAGAAGAGATAAAAGTATTACCTGTCTTTAGTACTTTGTCAGTGTCTGAAGGCTTATTATTGGGCGGACCAAGGATAGAGGCCTCCGCTAGGAAAGCAGAGATAACAAAAGTGATCTAAGAACAAAAAGCAATCTGTGTTTTAAAAGAAAACACAGCATCAGAACAGTTACCAAGAAACACGTCAGGATTTTGTTGTCCATTTCCTCAGTAATTACTTTGTTGTCCAGGTTCCGTTGTATTTTCATTACACGTGGGAGCAGTGAGCATTGTGATCTCGGCAGGGCTGTGGCCTCTAAAAGACCCATCAGTCTCCCCAGTCTCTCTGACTCCACACGCATCTTTTAATTTATCTGAATTAGGATACTTGAATGTATTTCAAGTTTTGACAGGAAGCACTTATATTCCAAGACAGACTATTTGTCCCTGGAAGTGTTTTGAATTTGTGTTTTAATAACGTTTCCTAATTCTGACTTTGTTGTTTTGGTTGTCGATTTATGCCATTTATGCATTTGATCAAGCTATATGCAATTCACTCGTTAAAGGAAAATAAATTTTGGCATTTTTTGTCAAATCGTAATACAATGCCTGTGATCTGTTTACGCAGTGTGCTCTAAAGTTCCTTTCAATAAATAATCATTTTTCAAACCAAGAAGAATAATGTTGAATTTGGGAATGTAAAAATATTAACTAGAAAACAAACCTAGATTTTAAAATTTCTAAACCGTTTTTCTAATAATGCCCATTACAAAGTTAATTTCTAACTTTACTTTTGACATATAGAGTACCTATGTGAAAGAAATAGAGGGCCAACTAGCTGGATATTTTATTTATTTTTTTAATTTTTAAAATTTTATTTTATTTTATGTATCTTTTTATAGTTTATTGTCAAGTTGGGTTCCATAAAACACCTAATGCTCATCCCCACAATTGCCCATCTCCATGCCCATTACCCCCTTTCCCCTTACCCCCTCCCCTTTCAGCCCTCAGTTTGTTTTCAGTATTCAAGAGACTCATGGTTTCCCTCCCTCCCTCTCCCTCTTTTTCTGCCGTTCCCCTCCCCGTGGTCCTCTGGTAACTTTCTCCTGTTCCACTTATCAGTGAAAACATATGGTTATCTGTCCTTCTCTGCCTGACTTATTTTACATAACATGACACCCTCAAGGTCCATCCATGTTGCCATGAATGGTCAGATTTCAGTCTTTCTCATTGCCATGTAGTATTCCACTGTATAGATAAACCACATCTTCTTGATCCATTCATCAGTTGATGGACACTTAGGCTCTTTCCATGATTTGGCTATTGTTGAAAGTGCTGCTATGAACATTGTGGTACATGTGCTCCTATGCATCAGCACTCCTGTATCCCTTGGGTAAATCCCTAGCAGTGCTGTTGCTGGGTCATACGGGAGATCAATTGTTACTTTTTTGAAGAACCTCCACACTTTTCCAGAGGGGCTGCACCAGTTTATGTTCCCACCAACCGTGTAGGAGGGTGCCCATTTCTCCACATCCTCGCCAGCATCTGTAGTCTCTTGATTTGTTCATTTTAGCCACTCTGACTGGCGTGAAGTGGTATCTCAGTGTGGTTTTGATTTGTATTTCCCTGATGATGAGTGATGCTGAGCATTGTTTCATGTGCCTGCCTGTGGGGAGCAGCAAAGATCTCAGCTGCTTGGCCATTTGCTAGCCGGATTTGTCACTCCCTGAGGGGAGTTGCAAAATAGGCGTGGGGGTGGGGGGGAGCGCCACTCCCTGTCAGAGAAGCCAAAAGACCAAAGATCAACCACCTGCAGGCAGGGTGGTATCGGCCCCTCAGGCGCTGTGCTAAAACAATTTAGTCTGGTTCCTCTTTCACTCCAGTCTTAATCCCTTAACCCTGTTTCCTAGCAACCGACCTACTTCAGCTACTTTGTCCCGCCCTAAAAATATATATAAAAGACAGTTCTCTCAATAAACTCTCTCTCTCTTTTGCCTGATCAGAAACCATGAGTTGTGTCTTCACTCTCTGTGCGTCCCCTTTCCTGCCCTTTCTCTCCCTCCCTCAGGAAAAGAACCTACGAGGACTCACCGCCCCGCGGGCAGGAGCGGCTGGGGCGGGACACGACACCTGTAGGCCATCTGGATATCCTCTTTGGAGAAGTGTCTGTTCATGTCTTCTGCCCATTTCTTCACTGGATAATTTATTTTTCCAGTGTGGAGTTTGGTGAGTTCCTTGTAGATTTTGGATACTAGCCCTTTATCTGATATGCCATTTGCAACTATCTTTTCCCATTCTGTGGGTTGCCTATTAGTTTTCTTGATTGTTTCCTTTGCAGTGCAGAAGCTTTTTATCTTGATGAGGTCCCAGTAGTTCATTTTTGCTCTTGATTCCCTTGACTTTAGGGATGTGTCCAGTAAGAAATTGCTGCATTTGAGGTTAAGGAGGTTGTTTCCTGCTTACTCCTCTAGGGTTTTGATGGTTTCCTGTCTCACATTGAGGTCCTTCATCCATTTTGAGTTTATTTTTGTGTATGGTGTAAGAGAGTGGTCTAGTTTCATTCTTCTGCATGTTGCTGTCCAGTTTTCCCAGCACCATCTGTTAAAAAGGCTGTCTTTTTCATTGGATACTCTTTCCTGCTTTGTCAAAGATTAATTGGCCATACATTTCTGGATCCAATTCTGGGTTCTCTATTCTATTCCATTGATCTGTGGGTCTGTTTTTGTGTCAATACAATATTGTCTTGATGGCAGCTTTGTAGTAGGGGCTAAAGTCTGGGATTGTGATGCCTCCTGTTCTGGTTTTCTTCTTCAATACTACTTTGGCTATTCTGGGTCTTTTGTGGTTTCCTAAAAATTTTAGGATAATTTGTTCTAGCTTCGAGAAGAATGCTGGTACAATTTTGATTGGGATTGCATTGATTGTGTAGATTGCTTTGGGTATTAATATCATTTTAACCATGTTTATTCTTCCGATCTGTGAGCATGGAATGTTTTTCCATTTCTTTGTGTCTTCTTCCATTTCCTTCGTAAGTTTTCTATGTTTTCATTGTACAGGTCTTTTACATCTTTGATTAGGTTTATTCCTAGGTATTTTATGGTTTTTCGTGCATTTGTGAATGGGATCCGTTCCTTGATTTCTCTTTCTCTTGCTTCATTTTTGCTGTATAAAAATGCAACTGATTTCTGTAGATTGATTTTGTACTTTGCGACTTTGCTGAATTCATAGATCAGTTCTAGAAGGCTTCTGGTGGAGTCGGTCAGGATCTCCATGTAGAGTATCATATCATCTGCGAAAGGTGAAAGTATGACATCATCTTTGCCGATTCTGATGCCTTTTATTTCCTTTTGTTTTCTGATTGCTGATGCTAGGACTTCCAGCAGCATGTTAAACAAGAGTGATGAGAGTAGACATCCCTGTCGTGTCCCTGATTTTAGGGGGAAAGCTCTCACATTTTCCTCATTGAGGATCACATTAGCTGTGGGCTTTTCATAAATGGCTTTTATGATGCTTAAGTAAGTTCCTTCTATCCCGACTTTCTCGAGGGTTTTTATTAAGAAAAGATGTTGTACTTTGTCAAATGCTTTTTCTGTATCTATCAACAGGATCATATGGTTTTTATATTTTCTTTTGTTAACGTGATGTATCACATTGATGGATTTGCAAATATTGAACCAACCTTGTAAGCTAGGAATGAATTTCACTTGGTCATGGTGGATATTTTGTTTTTATATGCTGTTGAATTCAGTTTGCTAGTATCTTGTTGAGTACTTTTGCATCTGTATTCATTAAGGATCTTGGCCTGTCATTCTCTTTTTTTGTTGGGTCTCTGTCTGGATTGGGAATCAAAGTGGTGCTGGCTTTGTAGAGTGAGTCTGGAAGTTTTCCTTCTATTTCTATTTTTTGGAATAGCTTGGGACGAATGGGTATTAACTCTGATTTAATGTCTGGTAGAATTCCCCAGGGAAGCCATCTGGCTCTGGGTTCTTATTGTTGGAAGATTTTTGATAACTGATTTGATTTCTTCACTGGTTATGGGTCTGTACAGATCTTCTATCTCTTCCTGTTTGAGTTTTGGTAATGCATGTGTGTTTAGGAATTTGTGCATTTCTTCTAGGTTTTCCAGTTTGTTGGCATATAATTTTCCATTATATTCCCTGATAATTACTTGTATTTCTGAAGGATTGGTTGTAATCCATTTTCATTCGTGATTTTGTGTATTTGGGTACTCTCTCTTTTCTTTCTGAGGAGCCTGGCTGGAGGTTTATCAATTTTGTTTATTTTTTCAAAAAACCAACTCGTGGTTTCATTCATCTGTTCAGCTGCATTTTTCTTTCTTTTTTTTTTTTTTTGGATTCTATATTGTTCATTTCTGCCCTGGTCTTTATTCTTCTGTTGGGTTTGAGGTGCTCTTGCTCCTCCCCTTCTGGTTCCTTTAGGTGCTCTTTTAGATTTTGAATTTGCACTTTTGTTTGTTTCTTGAAATAGGCCTGGATTGCAGTATATTTTTCTCTTAGGACTGCCTTTGCTACATCCCTGAGAGTTTGGATTGTTGTATTTTCATTTTCATTTGTTTCTATATATTTTTAAATTTCTTCTCTAATTGCCTGATTGGCCCAATCATTCTTTTATTTAAAAAAATTTTTTTTTACATTTATTTATTTTTGAAAGACAGAGATAGAGCGTGAACAGGGGAGAGGCAGAGAGATAAAGAGACACAGAATCTGAAGTAGGCTCCAGGCTCTGAGCTAGTGGTCAGCACAGAGCCCAACACAGGGCTCGAACCCATGAACCATGAGATCATGACCTGAGCCGAAGTTGGATGCTCAACTGACTGAGCCACCCAGGCGCCCCTGGCCCAATCATTCTTTAGTAGGGTGTTCTTTATCCTCCATGTTTTTAGAGGTTTTCCAGACTTTTTCCTGTGATTGATTTCAAGTTTCATAGCATTGTGATCTGAAAGTGTGCATGGTACGATCTCAATTCGTTTATATTTATGTAGAGCTGCTTTATGACCTGGTATGTCATCTATCTTGGAGAATGTGTATGCGCAGTTGTGAAGAAAGTGAATTCCCCAGCCTCAGGATGTAGAGTTTTAAATATATCTGTCAAATCTGTCTGTTCCGATGTGCGGTTCAGGTCCATTGTTTCTTTATTGATTTTCTGTCTGGTTGATGTATCCATTACTGTAAGTGAAGTATTAAAATCCCTTGCAGTTAGCACATTCTTATCAATAAGATTGTTTCTGTTTGTGATTAGTTGTTTTATGTATTTGCGCACTCCCAAATTTGGTGCATAGATGTTTATAATTGTTAGCTCTTCCTGATGTGGAGACCCTGTAATTATTATATAATGTCCTTCTTCATCTCTTGTCACTGCCTTTACTTTAAAGTCCAGTTTGTCTGATATAAGTATGGCTACTCTGGCTTTCTTTTGGCTTCCAGTGGCATGATAGATATTTCTCTGTCCTTTTACTTTCAACCTGAAGGTATCTTCAGGTCTAAAATGAGTCTCTTGTAGACAGCAAATAGATGGATTTTTTTAAATCCATTCTGCTACCCTGTGTCGTTTGATTGGAGCATTTAGTCCATTTACATTCAATGTTATTAAAAAATATGGGTTTAGATTCATTGTGTTCTCTGTAGGGTTCATGCTTGTAGTAGTGTCTCTGGTACCTTGTATTCTTTGCAACATTTCCCTAATAGAGTCCTTCTTAGGATTTCTTATAGGGATGGTTTGGTGGTGATGAATTCTCTCAATTTTTGTTTTATTTGGGAAAACCTTTATCTCTCCTTTTATTCTGAATGACAGGCTCACTGGATAAGGGATTCTTGGCTGCATGTTTTTTCTGTTCATCACATTGAAGATTTCCTGCCATTCCTTTCTGGCCTGCCATGTTTCAGTAGATAGGTCTGTAACCACTCTGATAGCTTTCCCTTTGTATGTTAGGGCTCTTTTATCCCTTGCTGCTTTCAGAATTCTCTCTTTATCTTTATATTTTGCCAGTTTCACTATGATATGTCGTGCTGAAGGTCGATTCAAATTATGTCTTAACGGGGTTCTTTGTGCCTCTTGAATTTGAATGTCTATTTCTTTTCCCATATTTGGGAAATTCTCAGTTATAATTTGGTCTAGTACCCCTTCAGGACCTTTCTCTCTGTCTTCCTCTTCCAGAATTCCTATGATATGGATGTTGTTCCGTTTGATTGTATCACTCAGTCTCAAATTCTCCTTTCCTGCTCCTGGATCAATTTCTCTTTCTTTTTCTTGGCTTTCTCTTTTTCTATAACTGTGTCTTCTAATTCACCTATTCTCCTCTCTGCCTCTTCAATCTGTGCAGTGGCTGCCACCATTTTATTATGCACCTCAATTTTAGCATTTTTTAACTCTGCACAGCTATTTTTAAGGTCCCTACTCTTTGTATCAATAACTTCTCTGATGTCTTCCATTCTTTTTTCAGTCTCTTTTGAGCAATTCTGTAGCTGTGACTTCTTCCTGGAATATCTTTAGAGAGGGGAGTTCTTCCATTTAATCATTTTTGCTAGCTTTCTGTCTCTTGTTAGTTTTAAAAGCTTGTTATGCACTTTGCACCTGTGTGTATTGCTGTATTACAGGAAGCTCATTGACTTTTCAGGGCCTGTCATTTCTGGAAGTGTTCTTTTAATGGTACCTCTCGGTTTCTCTTATGCCTTTGGTTATTTTATTTCTGTACTCAGTGATATTTGGGCCTTTCCACCAAGTGTACTTTGGCTTGCTTCTTGAGATAGCCCCATGAAGCTGTCTTCTTAATGGATTCTATCTCTTTTACTCCCAGACTCTTGCGGACCAGAGTATTGTGGCTTCAGTCTTCCTTAGATTGATAGACGTGATAGATGCGCTCGGGCGAAATGTATAGAGCTCCTTACTTCTCTGCCATCTTGCCAGGATCTAAAATTTTATTTTAGAGAAACAGCATGATGAGCAGTGAAGAGGGCCGGAGGGAAGAGAGGGAGGAAGAGAGAAAGAAAGAGAGAGAGAACCTTAAGTAGGCTCCACACACTGCACAGAGCCCTATGTGGGGCTCTATCCCATGACCCTGGGATCATGGCCCTAGTGGAAATCAAGAATCAGACACTGAACCGACTGAGCTACCCAGACACCTGTACTTCTATATTTTAAACACAAATTTTTCCCAAAGAAGATGGAATTAAAGGAATATAAAATAGTTTGAAAGATATGATAATAGTAACAGTTTCTTAATAAAACAAAATTGACCTTTGTCTTCTACTAACATTTGAGCTCTACTTCATTTAAATTTTAGGAATCCATGTTTTAATCTGTTTACTGAGCTTGAGGTGATTGATGCTGCTCTATAAAAGTGTAACCTTCACAATACTGATGCAACACCAGATTTTCCATAGAATTTTTCAGAGACACATCTTCCTGTTACAACTGACATTCAGAAACATCATCTGGATATTCAAGATAAGAGTGCGTGCGAACGTGCACCACAATTCTGGTAGCAGTATCTCTCCTGCTGCCCTCAATTTACAATATTAAATTGTAAAATCCACAAACGCTGTGCTTATAAAATTCTAAGTGTGTAATAGTGTTGAAACAGCTGGAATGGGGTCAAGTGAGTATTATGGAGAATGACATCATGGTAGCCGACATTTGATAAGTCAGTAATTTAAAGAAACAAGTCATTTAATCAGAGACAATCAAGAGCTGTTATATTTTTTAAATCACTCGTTTACTTTTCCACAGCAATCACAACATCCTGGATAGCCTTTGGAAAAGGACGAAGTGTCCTAGAGTAAATAATGTTGAGGGGAGAATTTTGAAAATCTCATTGAGCTGCGAAAATCCATTGTTCAAAAGAATTATTAAATGCATATTAATCGTGTACACATAAAACAAGTGTGATAACGTATTCAGGTGCTATACTGTGCTAAATAAAGTGTAATAATATTTAGACAGATCATTTTTAGCCAACTATAGACATTATACTCAAGTAGTTATCCTTGATTATATGCTGGATAATCTATGATGTGACTTAAATAATTTGCTCGGTGGAGATGGACCCGTGTTCCATAAGCAGTACCCCTTCACATCAGGGATAACAGGTAAGACTGTCTCCATTTTATCAGGGCAGATGTCTTTTCGTACAAAGGAGCAGGATGGGTTTGTTTCCTGATGGTTCTTTTGTCCTGTTGTCATCAACCATTCAACTTTTATTTTGTCACACACAGTTTTGGCTTTTTTTCTTTCTTTGAAGGCCTGAAAATGCTCATAACTTGCATTTGCACAAAGAGCCCGAAATATTCTATAAACTCTGTCAGTGCCGTTTGAGATGACATGAACACATCATCTTTGATTAATGAGTTAAAATGTTAAGGCCACTTATATTAGAATGCAATTAACCTATGGCAGCAGCCCCTCTGCTTTTTAGGTGATAGTTTAATTCTTATTCATATTCACAGCTGGAAAGGGGCTTCCTGTCCAAATGTCACCACTGTGATGGACTTTCGCGCCCTGATCGTTATTCTATTTTTGCAGTGTGTTGGGTAGGACAGATGTTTTTCCTTGGCTGTCAAGTGTGCCAAGCGTACAGGAGGCTCTTGCCTATGTTCCTCCTGGAGACCCACCCAGAATGTCTCCACGTATGAACCGCCTTGATCACATGGACTGTCTTAGCTCTAGCAAGTGATAATTTATCAGCCACAGTATTCGAAATATTGCTACACCTCCAGGAAGCACTTCCTGTATGAGTGTGCATATGTGTAAGTGATTAAAAAGACAGAGAGCCTCTAGAGGGAAGAATAGTTTTGTTAATCATTGATGCCTCCCCCCTTCCTTCCTTTCTAAAAGACTAAAACATAAACTTTATGTATGAGAAGATAACCAATAATACATCCACAATTCAGAATAATGCTCTAGGAATGTTGTGGTCTCTTCTCTCTTGTCTTCTCTTCTCTTCTCTTCTCTCCTCTCTCCTCTCCTTTCCTCTCTCCTCCCCTTCCCTCCCCTTCCCTCCTCTCCCCTCCTCCATTTTTTTCTCCTCTCATCTCTCTTCCCCTTCCCTCCACTCCCTTCCTCCCTTCTCTTCTCCTCTCCTCTCCTTTCCACCCCTCCCCTCCGCTCCCTTCCTCTTCTCCTCTTTTCTTTTCTCTTCTCTTTTTTCTTCTTGTTTTTTTATTTTTTCTTCTCTCTCTTTTCTCTTCTTCCCTCCCGTCTCCTCCCCTTTCCTGCCCTCCTCTCTCCTCCTCTCCCTTCTCCTTTTCTCTCCTCCCCTCCACTCTCCTCCTCTCCCCTCCCCTCCCCTTCTCTTCTTAAGTTGGGATTTGCTCAAGGAATTTATTGACCACATTCTTTTCCATTAAACTATTGCAGATATAACTAATATCCTGTTAACTTTATCCCCATCCTGATTTCCATTCTCTCCCAATTCTTCATACAGATCAACACTAGTAGGAATTTGAAAGGTATTCTTCCACTCTTTAGTTTTTATGTAAACAGCCATAGAAAAGATAAAATACCATTTTTATTTTTAAAAATTTCATACAAATAGCAAGCTTTACAAATCCTTCTTCACCTTACCTTTTCAAACTCATTAATATGTGTTTGAGTTTCATCTGTGCTGAAGTGCATTCTAGTTCATTTAATATCATAGCCATGTAGTATTCTATTGTATGATGTGCAGCAAGTTACTGATCATTACTGTGTCCTGAGCACTTAGAACAGAATCTGGCACATAGCATGTTCTTAGTATATGTATTTTGAAAAGAAATAAATGGCTAATGAATGATTTTGCACTTAATGATTAGTGCATTAGTTTATTTTTTTCTGTTTATTTTTTTTTTTAACATATGCAATTATTTTCCATCATTTACACTACAGTAGTTACAATTACACTCCAAACAGAAAAGCAAAGTAAAAAATCAAAACCCCCACTTCTATTTCATGTAATTAGACTTATACAGAAATTAGAAGGTTAAGTAACAACTAGTTAATCACCTAATTTCACAGCTATCTGAAGTGGCAATCATTATATAGCAGCTTATCTATGATACATTCAAGATACATGATACAATTTATTACTTGCCCATAAGCTAAAACACAGCCTGCTTAATACCTTTCCTTAAATTCCA
>PJEM01018056.1:0-19929 GCA_004023845.1 Helogale parvula
CTGGTCCCTGGGCACCCGGGTCCCTGATGGCTATGAGTGCTCACGTGATGCCCCCATCTGCCGTGAATCAGAGGCTGGGTCCACAGGGCCTCCCCGGGGACGGGACTCTGGCTCTGGTTCAGGGAGGGTTATGGCACTGGGCTTTGGGGCTGTGCTGCCACATTCTCCCATCTCCCCACCTGTACCCTGACAACCCCACGGCCTCCTCCATGTCCTGCCTCAGAGTCCTGCCCCCGACTCCTCCCCTCTGCCATGTAGAAGCCCACCTGTGCCTGCATCCCTGCAAGGGGCACTGCCCCCACCACCCAGCACCCATGCCCAGCATGCAACACCCAGCACCCACGCGCAGCTCTTGTTGAGGATGAAGTGGCCTGTGGCCTGGCTCAGCTGGTCCACGTGGCCCTTCATGGCTGTGCCCGCTCCCCTCCCCCTCGTCTTTGTCCTGCCTGGCCCTGCTGGGAAGGCGATCCCCACAGCACACAGACCCCGCCACCGCTCTGCTGCCTCTTTCATCTGCCGTCCCTACAGCTCAGCAGCCACCTCCCCCTAAGTCCCCACAGCCACAAAGCTGCCTTCCAAGCAAGAGCCCTGAGCCCTACAGCCTGGGCTTCAGGCGGCCCGGCCACCCCGCCTCACAACCCTGCCCTCCCCATCCTGTTGGGGTCACAGCCAGAGCACCCAGCCCCCACCCAGCACCCATCTGACCCGACTGCTGGCTGCCGTGCTGCCCACGTCACCCTGCCAACCCTCCCCCTCTGCAGAGCAGATCAAGACCTGCCAGCTTGGCACTCCAGGCCCCACACAGTGACCGTGCCAGACCTCCAGTACATCACCTGCCCCGTGTCCTGGATCTCATCGTTCTCAGACCTTTGCTATGCAATTGCTTCTGCCCGAAACGCCCCTCGCTCGGCCCCATACAGGCACCTCAGCCCTCTCCACCCATCTCCTAGCCCAGCCGGGTCCTCCCAGCCCAGAAAGTTCTCTCTCCTTCTACTAGCAACCTTTCGACACTCCTCAGCCTCAGGTCCTAGCTGTCTTGTTTGTCCATGTCCCCGACAAGATGGGGTGTCACAGCCAGGCTGCCTAGCCCCTGCCCAGTGACCCAGGGCCCTGAAGTCAGCAGCAATGGTGCGTGCAGGCTGCCCAGCACGTCCCCCCACGGGTCAGGCCTGGGCTGGTGTCTTCCACAAGCTGACAGTCTTGGAGCCAAGCCCGAGGACCACGGGAGGCAGGGCCCCTATCACCACGCCTACACATCCATTTAGCAGCTGGGACAACTGAGGCCCAGAGAGAGGGGCAAGGCAAGGTGTTATGACTGAGGTGGACCCGTATCTCAGGTCCCTGGGCTCCCTGCAGTAAAGGGGGATTAAAGTCTGGCCTCAAAATGAGTGCAACCTCTGGAAGTTGGCAGAGAAGGTCCCCTGGGACCCTCCCTGGCCAGGGCTGGGGAACCAACCCAGCTCTCAGTGCAAGATGCATCTTCCCACTCAGTCTCCAACCCCAAGAAAGCAGCTCTGACCTCAGGGCACCCACAGGGAGGCGGTCTGGGCCACCCGTGGGCTCTGAGACACCTTGCTTCTCTCATTCACTGCCCCCACCCCCAGGATATGCTGCACACAGCAGGTGCTCGATAAATGCTCAGATGAATAACTTCTCCGGCCCTCTGGAGCTGCAAACACTGTTTATACCCACCCCACCTATGCCAGACCAGAGCTGCTCCCAGCAGGATGGGAGTTGGGGGGTGGGGTGAGAGGTGCCCATCTCAGTATATGCCCCCCAACCCTCCTCAGTAAAAGGAGCACCAGTCCCTCCTGTGGGGCCACCGGAGACCCCAGCGTGGCACCGCGGGAAGGAGGCTGGTTGGGGAAGAGGGAAGAACAGGAAGGAGCAGACCCCCAGGGTGGGCGCTGTGGTAGCGCCTGGAGAGAAAGCCCTATCAGCTCCACACAGACGGAGGCACTGGGTCTGTGGTTAGCGGGCAGGAGCTCCAGCCTCAGCTTCTGCTTCCCTACATGTGCCCCTCGTGCTCGGGACCCTCTCTCACCCTCATGTTCAGACCCCATGGTCGGGACTGCCTCCTCCCAAAAGTGGCCTGTGTGGTGAAGGGTCAGACTGCCCCTGGCTCACTTGGGGACCCCGGACCCAGCCCTGGACATCTGTGAGCAAAACTGTCCTCAAAACCCTGTCCTCCCTCACATTGGACCCTGGTTCTTTATCCCCGGACTTGGCACATGACCTGGGGTAAGCCCCCAGGAAGCCTCAGTTCTCCCATCTGTGCAGTGGGGATGCAGGAATGCCCAGAGAGCAGACTCCAGCTTGCTGGTTCCTGTGATTATACCACTCTGAGCCTCAGTTTCCCTAGCTAACAAGGGACTAGCAGCTCTCAGAGATTCCGTCCTTTGGGGCCCTGTCCGTCACCCCCCGCTCTGGAGACCCCACACAGCAGTGTTCATGCAGGCTGACTGTCACCAGGAGACCTCCCCCTTCCCTCCGCCGCACACCTGCCTCCTCCCAGCTGCTGTCACACCCTTGATCTGGTACCTGGTGCCGGAGGCAGGTCCTGTGTGGGACCAGGCAGCTGGAACACCTTTCCAGCTCCGCTTCCGAGGCTTATCCACCCCGGCCAGGGTCAGGCTGCCCCCAGCGAGCAGTTTGGTGAGTGTGGGAGGCTCCCAGCTCCCCTCTTGCAGCAGAGCGGGGCTGGCAGGCGGCTGCGGAGGTGGAGGCGAGGCGGAGGCGAGGCGGAGGCGAGGTGGCAGCCGAGCCGATGCTGTGTGTTTGTGGGGGGACGGCCCCCTCCTGCCCCAGCCGGGCTCCTCCCTCTTCCCTAGCTTGGCTGGATGACTGGACCATACGTGAGTCACGGATTTCTCAGAGGGGGCAGGGCTGAGAGAACTCAGGCGGTGACCCTGGGGGATGCCCATGACTCAGCACCGGGCAAGGGGGCACCTCAGCCTCACCACCCACCGATCCAGGAAGACAGGTGCCAGGCTTTGCGGACAGACAGACAGCCCCTTCCGGGGATAACTTTGCCTTCCCGCCCTCCATCTGTCACTTCCCAAGGGCTCTTCTCCCCAGATTCCCGCAGAGAGGCCAGGGTTGCCATGGTGATAGGCCCCTCAGATGCTGCCCCCCTCCACCCTCACGCCCAGGCGACAACTGCCCCTTCCTGAAGGAGAGTCCAGCCTCCTTGGCAGCAGACAGGAGCCGGAGCTGACCGGCAGAGCGGAAGGCGCTGGAGGAGGGGGGGGTGTCAAGTGGCTTGGCATGTGACCAACCGGGCCAGGCACAAGTGACCACCTGACCTTGAGCCTTCCTTGAGCCTCAGTCTTCACAGCAAAGGGACCCATCTCGATGCTTCCCAGGTTTCAACATTCCAAGACTCCAGTTCTAGATTCTGAGACCCCAGGGGCTTCTGGAAATGTCCCTGTTAGTACATCTGCTGGGCCAAAGGGGAAACTGAGGCCCAGACGAAGAATCATTCCCGATGGTGCCAAAAGCTCAAGGGGAGAAATTGGGGTTTGGGCTGATGCCTACATTCCCTTCGGGCCACTGGGCTCTGTCGGCAGCTCCCTCCTGCTGCTAAGGTTCACAGTCACCCGGGGAGTCAGAAAGCCTCAGCTGGCTCACGGCCACCCCATGGCGCAGGGACTCCCTGTCGTCTCTCATGCCCACATGACTCCCAAGTCAAAGGTGCTGTAAGAATTTCACAACGTAATGAGGGTAAGTGGTGACAGTAACAATAATAACAGTAATAATCATGATTACGTTTACTGACCATTTACTACATTCCAGAATCTTTCCTCACACCACACCATCACTGTCCCACCAGGACAGTGGCGAGCAGGAAATCATATTGCTCAGGCCAGTGCCCGGCACCTGATGAGCCCTCAATAAATATTCACCGCGAGTGTGGCAATGACAAAAGGAGCACGAGGCAGAGAAATGCAGCTCAGAGAAGGAAATTCGCCTGCTTAAGGCCACACAGCTGGGAAGTGGCAGAGCTGGGGAGGAGGCAGGGTGGTGTGGCCGCACACGGCTCTGCTGACCACGCATGGCATGGGGCCGGGCACAGCAGGTGCACAGGGCGCTGCGGGCCCCTTCTCTCGTGCAGGGGTCTGCATTCTGAAAGAGGGACCTGGAACAGTGACCTGATGCAGCATGAGGGGGAGGCAGTCCAGCAGGCGGGGGATCTGCTGCAGGGGAAACGCGCCCCTCACTTGCCTGCACAGATCCTGCTGCAGGGAGGAGGAGGCCATAAAGTGCTGTGCTCTCCAAGTGACCAGCCCCTGGTGAGCTGTGACTGATGCCTGGGGTGGGCGAGCACTGTGGGCGCTTGCCCATTGCCGGGGGGCTGGAGGGGCAAATCATGCTTGGTGGGGGGATGGGTGGAGCAGGAAATCACAGAAAAGTAAAGTGAGTTATCCAGGAAAGGACGTGGAGTCCCTGACATGCAGTGTCCCTGAGCAAGTGACCACCTCTAAGCCTCAGTGTCTCCAAGGTCTGTCCTTCAGGGCCAGGCCAGCCAGTAGCTGGGGCAGCCTCAGCTGTCCCCAGGGGCCACGCCAGCAGCGAAGCAGGCCCTCCCAACGTGCACACACCCCTCCCCCCACAGACGGTCCTGACCATCAGGACACAGGTGGAGTGTTGAGGGCACCACTCTCCCGGCATGTGGCAGGGGCACCCCAAGCTGGACATCGGAGCGAGGGACGCAGAGGCCGGGAGCCAGCTGCCACTCTGGCCACTCAGGAAAGGCGTATGCAGTGGGCTGGCCAGGGTGGGAGAGAGCTTGCCAAGCCCGCCTGCCCTGTTACCAGCGGGCTTCTCAGAGACCTAGTAGGTGCCGAGCACTGTGCCAGGCTCCAGAGCAGGATGGGCAGTAGGTCCACCCAGACCCGAGTCCGGTTCACATCAGGGTGATACTGGGAGTTAGTTACTGGTATCGCAGAGCTCCTAACCTCAAAAATGAGAAACCGAGTAAATTATTACTAATTACCATGTCCATAGGGTTCGCTGTGTAAGGTGCTCTGTTCTATGTGGATTGTTCTCATTTCATCCCCCCCAGACCTGTGGGCTGGGTTCCACTGGTATCTTAGAGATGTGGAGTAGCTCCACAAGGGCCAGCCTGGTTTGGACTCTAAGGCTTTACACCAGTAGTGCGGGTGGGCTGGGCAGAGGGGAGGTCCAGTGGGGCATGGAGAACATAGAGGCAGAGGGAGGGGTGGGGGGAGACTTAGGTCCAAGAAGCCAGAGGCGGGGCTGAGACTCTTACCCCACACGTGAAGGCAGAGGGAGAGAAGCCATGTCAGAAACTGCCTTGGAGCTTGGGGGGAGCAGGGTGCAGGATGGGGTCCAGAGCTGGCAGGCAGGGGAGAGGCTGCCTGTGGATACAGTGGAATGGGGGTGCCCCTGTGACATGTAGGGGAGGCTTCCAATAGGCCCCTGGAAACACATTGCTGGGGCTCAGGGGTAAAAAGCTGAGATCCCCGAAGCCCAGAGAAGGTCACGTCCATTACTGACTGGCGACAGAGGCCAGAGGTGGGGCAGGGTGTGCCAGAAGGTGAGGGTCTTCATTTTAAGGATGGAAGAGAGGCTGGAAGCCAGGGCCCTGGACCCAGGCTGACTGGCTTCTCCTCTAGCTCTGCCAGCCAGGTGACTCAGGCATTGTCTCTCCAGCCATCCGCCTTCTCCAGACCTCTCGAGAGGAGACAATACTGATAATAATTAACAAGGCCACATACATAAAGCTCCCAGCCCGGGCACAAATGAGCAAGGGCCTTACCGTTCAGAGCAGTCTAAACATGAAACAGAAACAGGGCTGTGGCCACACGTGGCCCCCAGGACGGGGATAAGCGGACCTAGCTCCACGGAGCCCACTGTGACAGAGCTGGGGGGAGAGGCCCTACCCTCCTCCATCTCTCAGCTCCCAGCCAGGGCCCTGTGAGCGAGCCTTGATGACAGTGAAGAGCTTTGCCCACCTGTGGGAAGGGTCAAGGACAACCACCACCTGCTGGGAGATGGGTTTTTACTAGACAAGAGCATTTCCATTCGGGGCTTCTCCCTTTGCAAGCTGAGTGGCTTCATAAAGCAATGAGCACCATGCTTGGCACACAGTAGGTGCTCGACGTGTCTTGGCCAATGTCATTGCCACTGGTCAATACAAATGCCAAAAGGCCCGGCGCTCCACAGTCTGTGAAGTCCTCTCACATCCAGCATCTCCTCCACACAACAGTAGTGATTGTTCCCATTTAACAGAGATGGAAACTGAGGCTCAAAAAGAGAAGCTTCTCAAAGCCTCAGGACATGTCAGCTGCAGAGCCAGGACTTGAACCTGGGGTCCAGGGATTCAGACCCCGTGTTTGGTGGCCAGCACTCCAAGACACGTCCCTGTTCGTTCCCGTGGGAAAGCCTCCTGGCCACACGCGGGGGCTGCTGTAGCCCCGTGATAACACCACCTCCCGTCACACCCGCCCCAAGGCCCAGCACGGATGGCACTGCCCATGTGACTCAGCCGCCCTCACAAAGGGAGCGTTGTGCCCTGTGCCTTAGGCCTCCCCGTGCTCATCCCCTGGCAGGAGAAGGAACAGGGAGTGCGACGCATCCAAGACTTGGGGAGAGCAAGGGACAGTGTAGGCCCTAAAAATGCGACAAGTCTAACACAGATTCAAGCCCAGGCTCAGTGCCAACTCCAAAGAGGGAAGGCCAGACCAGGCACACGGGAGGCTAGAGACTGCCCAGGTTCCACGCCTGTTTCTCTGAGACCTTATTTGGAGCTCCAAGAACAGACTCAACCCAGCTGGCCCCCTTCGGGGTGGAGCTGAGACACCTGCCCACATTTACCTGCATCTGATTTCAAAAGCCCTGGAGCTTGTGGTCAGGGAAAGACACTCCCGATTGCAAGCCCGGCTCCTGAGTCTCCACCTGTCCCCAGCACTGCCCTCTCTCCACCCCTTCCCCAGAAGGCTTGAGACTCAGCCCACGCACCCCTACTGAGCACTGTGTGCCAGGCGAGTGACTTGCATTTTTTTCCCACAACTTGAACAAGGAGGTCTTGCCCCATTGGCTGGAGGAGGAGACAAAGGCTCAGAGAGGGGAGGGAGCCAGCCCAAGGTGGCACAGGATTCGAGCCGGGATGAAGCTTCTCTGGTCCCTCCTTCTTTCCTGGTTCCAGCAGTATCTTGTCCTCATGCAGACCAGAAGTGGCCTTGGGCCCGGGCCAGACCCACAGGCGGACAGACCCCCCGCAACCCCATGGTCAAGCTGTTCCTGTGCGGCTGTGAGGGGACCCCTTACAGAAGGTGGGTCCTTCCAGAGCGCCGGCTGGCTGGGCACCGAGGGCTACCCCTACCAGCCTCCCCAGGAGGAGGCACACCTGGGTGCCCAGCAGCCTGAGTGAAGGTAGGCAGAGCTGCCACCCCCGCTTTCCAGGCATGACGGAATGTCTGACTTCAGCCCAGCCTCCAGCTGCACTTGGCAAGAGAGTTGGATCCAGCAGAAACAGGCCTGGAAGGTCATTCGGGTCACACTCCTGCCTCTCAGCCGTCAGAAGCCCCTGAGCCCAGGGCAAGGATGGGCCCACCAGAGATGGACCCCAAGCTCTCTCCCCACCCCCACTTCCATGCCCGGCCAGCCTGGACCACTCTTGCCATGGGAAACAGGTGCAAGAACTGACATGTAGAGGCCTGGGTTCCTCAAAGGAGGCCCCTACCATCTGTAAACATCAGCCCCACCTCACCCCTGCTTTGTAGCTCCGGGAATTGGAGCTGAGTGGGCTGGGTGGCACCTTCCCACCTGACCTCCGGAACCAGCAGTACAGCCCCTCCTCAGAGTGACAGCTGGAGACCGCTCTTCCCCAGAGGACCCTGGGGGCCCTGCTCAGGCCCAGGGGAGACCCGTCGACTGGGAGGCTCCAAACTGCCCCTCGCCGTACCTAGACTCCTCCCAGCATGGTCCCAAAGTCCCTCAACTAGCACAGCACGGGACCTGACACCAAATTGTCCTCCTCTGAGCTTTCTGTGCCTCAGTGTCCCCAGATGTCAAATGGGGACACCAGGCCTGTCTCACAGCAGTAACAAGTGTGGTCACTAACCTAGGCCATCTTTTAAAAGCAACTCCCCTCAATGGGGCGAGGGTTCATACCCAGAAGAGACTTCTGACTCCTCCTCCTCCCTGTTCAGAAGGGAGGGCTGGGACAGATCACCTAGCTGAAGTCTCCACGGCTGTGTCCCTTCTGTCAGCGACCCCCTGGGCCCTGGCCTGTGAGATTTTGGGGCAGCCGCTTGGACACCCAAGACTTAAACCAGAGGCCTCTGGTCCAGCAGTGAGCCATTGCAGCTCCCAGGTCAACGGAGGCAAATGAGGCCCAAAGAGGTCTGGTGAGCACCCAGCAGGTGCACAGCAGTGTCTTGAAGATGACTAGGTGCCCTCTTGCTGGACTGCCACAGGCCCCCAAGGCCCAGGAGCTCGCCTTTGCCCTCCCCATGCGTCCCATGCCTGCTCCTACACACACACACACCTACTGGGGCCCAGCACTGAGCTGTGGTAAGGCACTGGCTACGGGAGGCCCGCCTGGAGGGTCTGAAGAGGGAGCCTCAGTTTCCTCACCCGGAAATCCACCTTGCACTGCTTCGCTCTTGGCAACACGAGGAGGTGGAGTTGGACAGAATTTGTGGAAAGCCACAAAGAGCCCTGCAAACCTCCCAGGAGCACCCCTTTCCCAGCAGCCAGGGAGCCACGGGGTCTCTCCCTGAGTGTGGGAGCGCAGGTGGCCCAGGAGGGATAATGGAGCAATAGTGACAGCCGCTCATTAGGAAGTGCTGTCTAAGTGACAGAGGGAATATGGGGGGCCCATTTTGCTGCCCACACACCTCAAGGGAGCCGAGCTGGTAGGGGCAGAGCCGGCCGGCGCCAGGCCCCTCCCACCTCCAGTGGCTGGGTGAGGTGTGGAGCTGAGAGACCAGGAGGGCTGTGGGGTGGGGGGACCGCAGATCCACTCTCTGCTTTCAGACCATTGCCCTTGCCCAGCCCCCTAATGGTGCGAGAGGGAAACTGCCCAGAAAAGGACGGACCTGGCCCAAGAGCCGGGAGGCACAGGGGGGCCGGGCCCTTTCCTCCACGGTGGCTCTCCCATCCCGGTGTATCCTCAGCCACCACACAGGGGTCTCATCCCAGAGGCCTGAGGGGCCTGGAGAGAGGCAAACGACCCCATGCCTGCGCCCTTTCCCCTCCTCTCAGCCGAGGCTGCCTTTCTCTTCCTTGTCAAAAGTCACATAACCTGGGCCAGCCTGCTCCCAAACCGGTTTCCCTGGGATCCCAGGAGGAAGCAAGCGGTGGGTGCCTGCAAGCAGGAGGAGGCACTGGGTGCAGCCTCCTGCCTCCCTGCAACAAGCATTAGGGCTCAAGCCTTACCTTGGACCTCAACCTTACGTAGTTGCCTCGCCAGCCTTCCTGGGTCTAAATGACCACCACACCCACCCAGCAAGGGTTAACCTCAGGACAGACAGGGCCTCCAGATCAGCCCAAGACCCTGAGCGGACCAAGGGCCAGGCCTCCCACATGTCCTCGGGGCATTGAACTAGATGTAAGAGCCTGCCGAGGTCAAGCAGCTAGGCTGGGAGTCAAACTCTGCTGAATTTTCCTGCCCGATCTCCCCCATAAAGAGTAAACAGCAGCTTCTTACCTCTGAGTCTGGGCAGACCAGGCACCATGGGCTGGACTCTGCCTCCTCCCCTTCCACCTTCTCCAAGGGCTCCCGGGCACCCAGGGTGAGCCTGTCTGGGCAAGCTGTCCCAGGTAAGGCCCCGCCTGCCTGTCTTGCCGTTTCCGGTTGGCTGTTACCTCCCTCCCTCATTGCTGGATTTCCCTATCAGGACTGACCTAGCCCTCTGGGTGCTGAGTGCCCTCACCCCTGGCCTCGGCCCTCCATGGCTTCTCGGCACCTCTACTTAATGTATGGGCTGCTGACCCACCATGGCATCCCCCATGAGCCTGGGGGAGTCATCTTTGGGGGATACTGCCCTATCATATGTAATTACCACCTCTGTGAGTTCCCTCTTGCCTCCTCCCTGAGCTCAGACCCCACCTGACGCCTGGGCCCGGGCTTACCTGCCTATAATAAAAACAAATCAGCAGCCTGCAGCTGGCTGGAGGCTGGAAGGGAGGGGGTGCAGTGGGGGAATGGGGAGAGCTACTCTCAGAGCGTCCGGCCTCCTGCAGGACACAAAGCAGGAACTGAGTCAGACAATGGTGGGGGCAGAGATAGGAGTTTCTTCTTGGGGGGGGGGCAACTGCTCCAGGTACCCCAACGGGTACAGAGGTAAGTGGTCTGCCCCACCCAAGAGGCTCCCATGGGGGCCCTGGGCACCGGCCTCCTCCTGGACCTCTGGCCCCCAGCCCTGACTGGCCAGCCCCAGCCCCACCCTTTGGCCTCACCTGGGACCAGCAATTCTCCAGGCACGGAGTTCTTACAGCCAGGAACCCTTTTCCCAGGTGGCTTCTGATTCCAGCCCCCACCCCCAGTATCCTTAGTATTGCAACCTGAGTTACCACCTCTTCCAGGAAGCCAATTAGGCATCAACTCATTCAACGAAGCCTGTATGAGGGGCTGCTGCGGGCCACTCCGTGCCGTGGGAACCTTCCCTCACCTCTCGCCTCCTCTCTTGTCTCTGTGCCCTGCCAGGTTCGCAAACCCAAGCCCCGGCACAGATCCAGAAGCAGAGAAATCCTGAGGGACTGGTGGTTGACAGAGGAAATGTGGGAAGACAGAATAGCTGATGGGCAGGCGCGAAAACGGACAGGTGGATGGACTTAGCCATGCACTTATCACATGTTTATTGAGGACCTATTGCATGCTGAGCACCCTTCTGGGCACTGGGGATTCATCAGTGAACAAAATTCCAAAATCTCTGCCCTCTTAGAGCTGGAGAGGGAGATATTAATTAGTAAGCAAATAAATATGAACTATATCCAGTGGTAAGAACCATGGAGCAAAGTAAAGCAAGGGGAGGGAAAGAGATGGAAGAGAGGGCTGGTGTCCAGGTGGCAGGGACAGCACATGCAAAGGTCCGGTGGTGGGTGGGCACTTGGTGTACCTAAGGAACAAGGAGGAGGTGCGCAGAGCTGAAAAAAAGAAGCAAGATAGACATGAAGGGGGAGGTGAAGGAAAGCTGGATAGACAGATGGACAGCAAAGGAATGGAGTGGAGCCGGGTCTGGAAGAGTGTTAGAGAACTCCAGCCCCCAGGGTTAGGCCCGATCTCTTGGCCACCGCTGACCCACTGGAGTGCCTCAGATCACCACCTCACCTCTCTTCCCTGGGCAAACTTCCAGCTGCTGTACCGCCTCTGCTCTGCCCGTGGGCACACATGCATGCCTGCTTCGCTCAGAAGGAAGCCGTGGGCCCCCGCCACCCCGATGGGCTGAGCACAGATGAGGGGGAACCAGAGAGACAAACCGGCCTGCAGGAAGGCAGCCTGACTCTTGAAGCCCCAGGGTTTCCCCGGGGCCCTGAGCGCTGCACCCATGGCCCCAGAGATGCCACCTACCCCGAGGAGGACACCAGGGAGTCCCCATGACTCCCTGTACACTCGTCGATGACTCCCCTACTACCAACACCCGAGCTCCATATTTGCACCCGGCTCTGCCCTCGGGCCCCCCGACAGTGTTGCAATCACCAAGCCCAACCAGGACGGCCAGGGCTCCACCCTCATTCGCTGGTGCGCCGGGTGGTTGCTTAACCTCTCTGTGCCTTAGGTCATCTATTAAGTGAGGACACATGCCTTTGCCCTGCTGGTCTCCCAGAAGAAAAGGGATGGGGCAGCAACATGCCCTGCCACAGGAGGTATTGGAGGAGTATTTGGGGGGCTGGGAGCTTGGTCGCAAGGATGCCCCCCCCCCACCATCCAGGACTCCTCACTCCACCCTATGAGATAGGAACCACTTTTTAATGCAGGCTTTTCAAGTAAAGGTGAAGGGCAGGGGTTGGGAAGTGTTAAGTAACACATCTGAGGTCTCTTCCGGGAGGTCTGATCCAGGACCGGGGCCCTTCTTCTGTCCCTGGGTAAGCCCAGCCTGCCTTTGCTCCCCTGCCCCAGCCCTGCTCAGTGGGGGGCCTCAGGCAGTAGCCTCCTCCCTCATCTGGACATGTGGGAAGTGGGGAGGGGCGTGAAGGGCCCCCCAGCTCTCTCATGCTCTAGCAGGACCACAGGCTCAGCCTTCACACTTTCTGTGAGAGCTAATGCCGCCCACCAAATCAAGAAGTGAGCCCTCCGTCTCTGGGGGGAACCAGCGAGGTGCTTAGCTGGGGTGGCACAGGGAAGACAGCCACCACATCTGTGGGGAAGACGACATGGTCTCTAAACTCATTTTCTACTCTCGGGTTGATTCACATGGGCCATTTTTACTACTCTGTGTATTTGTTCTTTCAACTGGTGTTTGCAGAGTAACTACAAGGTGCCAGGACCTTACGGTTTGGAACAAAGGGCCCACAGGACAGGCAACATAGCAGCGACTGGATGAGGGGCTCTGAGCTGGCTGCCTGGGTGCTGGCGGCAGCTTCACTTCCCGGTCACTTTACCTCCCCTAGCCTTGCTTTGCTTGTCTGCAAAATGGGGGCGACAGACAGACTATCTGTGCACGACGTTGTTGTGAGGAGTAAACAGGACAACGTTAGAAGTGCTTCCAACAGTGGCTGGCAGGCAGATTTAAATTCCAGACCTTTTTTTATTATTATTATTTCTTTTTTTAATATCTTTTGAGAGAGAGCAGGAGAGGAGCAGAGAGAGAGCAAGAGAGAATCCCAAGCAGGCTCAGTGCAGAACCCCCACACGGGGCTCGATCTTGTGAACCATGAGATCATGACCTGAGCCTAGATCAAGAGTCTGACACTTAACCGACTGAGCCACCCAGGGGCCTCTAAATTCCAGGCCTTTTAAAGCCCCTTCTGGTCCTTGCTGTGACCTCTCTGTTGAATGGAGTTGGCCTCTGCTCCTCCTATTAGAATAAGAACAAAACTTACCTCCTTTTTGGCCACATCTGAAAGAAGGTGATCTCCAGAGCCAGCTGTGAGCCTGTAGGCCCACAGCCCAAGGCCCCGCCATCCTCAGAAAAGACGTGGAGAGATAGCCAACAGCGTTTCCCAGTTCCTTCTCCATCACCTGCGTCTTTTTAGCCCCACCTGCCTTCTAGGGTCTGCCTCCACCTGATCACCCACCTGCACCCTGTCTGCAGATCATCCCAGGGGCTGCTACCCACCAGCTGTGTGCTCCAGAGCAGGCCAGGGCCCTCCTGCGAGCCTCCGGGTTCCCCATCTGAGAAATGGGAAGAATAAAAGGACCCATCCTACAGTGTTTTCAAATGAATGACATGAGGAGCCCAGCAGAAACCATTCTGAAATGTTCTGTGCCACCCAAGACTCATTTCACTGTCCCAGCAACTCTGAGGAGCATCCGCCCCTATTTTACAGGTGAGGGGACTGAGCAACCCAAAGAGTCAGTGCAACGGCACCGGGCCACATCCTTGGCTTCCGTGACATGTGGGAGCCGTCCTTGTGCAGGTCTGCCCCATGTCAAATCGACTCGGTTCTACCAGGGCTGGTACTGCGGCAAATGAGTCACCTCCTCCTGGGGCATTTTCAGATAGGCCTCCCCATGTCTCCTCAGAGCCAGCCTTCGTTGTGTACAAACCAAACACAGGAAATGGGTACAAATGAAATGTCAAGGCCGTGGGGGCAGGGAGGCTGCGGGCTGAGAACAGGGCAGCTCATGCTGGGCCTATCTGGGTGAGAAGCATCGAGAGCATCTCATTCAGCCCCAAGACAGGACTGACTTGCCCCTGGGTCTCTTCCTGGGACCAGGTGTCCCTCCTCTCTCCAGACCTGCCCACCCCCATCTCTGCCTAGAGAAATTTCACTTATCCCCCTCTATGGCCCATTTCAAATGTCCTCTCTTCCAGGAAGCCCTCTCGGAGTTCTCCCATCCTTTCCTAAAGAAGCCAGCCTCTCAGTCTCTGAACCTTGAAAGTCTTGCACTTGACCTGCAAGAACACTAACACACAACTCTCTGAGCGCCTCTGTGCATGCCAGGCTCTCTCCTAAAGCCTGAATGGATTCACTCACTGAATCCCCAGCACAATCTTATGAAGGAGGTACTATTGTTACAGAACAAAGACTGAGGCCCAAAGGGCTTTAGTAACCCATCCGAGAGCACACTGCTAGTAAGTGCCAGAGCCAGGGCTTGAACCCACATCTCTGCAGGAGCATGGCGTATCTCTGCCATCCAGCCCCTCAGTAAATGTATTTGATTCATTCACTCAGCAAACATTTTCCATGTGCTCATTAAGTGCCAGTCCTCACGCTGGTTTTTGTGGACAGGAGATAGGTACCACCTCTGCCTTCATGGAACTTATTTTACAGATTGATGGAATGAGGGATAAAAAAAATTAATGAAGTCATTAGTTAAAGAAGTAATTTAAGAAGTCTGAAGACACATGATGACATGTAATGTAAAAACAACAAAAAAAAACAAACCAAAAACCAAAAGGGCAAAGCTGGCATGCAACTGGGAATCTGCTTTAGCCAGGTAATCAGGGAAGGCTTCTTGGAGGGAGTGACATTTGTAACAAGATCCTGAGGGATACAGAGAAGCCAGCCTTAGAAAGATTGGGGCCTGGGGCACAGAGGGGGCCTGGGGCACGGAGGGGGCCTGGGGCATAAGGAACAGCATATGCAAAGGCATGGAGGGGGAATGAGCTCAGAGTGCTAGGGAAACAGGCAGTTGTCAAGTGCGGCTGCAGCTGGGGGGCAAAAGAGAGGAGGCCAAGGAGCAGGACCATGAAGACAGGGATGGAGGTGCAAGCTTCGTCCCCAAGAAGAGGGATGCCGTGGGTGGATTTAAACAGGGGCAAGTCCAATCCACATTTCAAGGAGAGTAGCTGAAGGACTAGACTCTGCCCTGATTAGGTCAAGGCTCTTGGTCACAAGGCTGGGTCAAGCTGGGGCCCGGTGCACTCGGGTCAGCCTGCCTCCCGGGCCAGCCCTGGTCAAGAGTTCAGCTGCTGACATCAACACCACAGGATGCAGGAACCCCCCAGAAGTACCCTAGGGCAATGGCCTCCCACCGCCTCCATGTGGGAGACACTGACCCTGGTCCAGCCACAGGGCTGAAGGCAAGCATCTGCCTGTCCATCAGGTAGTCTGTATGTCCATCTCCCCATTAGCCCTCTGCAGCCTTGGGTTCAGAGCTGGTCTTCTAGCCCTCACCGGTGGGGAGCTGCTAAAATGTTAGGGGAGCTGCTAAAATGTTAACAACTGGCTCTCTGAGTATTGTTGGGACGTGACACTGATATGTTCCCCTACACTGCCAAGACAAAAGTGAAATGACAAAGACGTGTCAGAGCCTCGCTTGTTCATCAAGGATGTGAGCGATTTTTTTTTGCAGAATTGGACAACAGTCTTCAAATACTGAAATCCTTGCGGATTCAGATAATGGCTTTTGACACACTGCTGAAGGGGAGAGCCGTTTCCAGTCTTTGGTGCTATTTATGTTGTATGACCACAGACATGACACACTGCGACGAATGTGCCTGATTAACATTTTCTCCGCCCCTGCCCAAAGTCTATCGAGACAACCAACAAAAGAGTAACTCAGGGCCTGATCTGTATGTTTGCAGGTTTCAGTACTCCCACGCGGCCAGTGTCAGGATACAAGCACTGAACGTGGACTTGGGGCAAGATGTGCCACAGCTCAGGGTTCTATGGGGTTTCTGCTATGCCAGTCCCGTAGGCGTCAGCGACCTCAGGAACGTGGATGATCCGTGCGCCGGGGCTGCCATGACTCAGGGGCGCAGGCTGGGCGGATTAAACTAGAGACGTAATGGCTCAGAGTTCTGGAGGCTGGAAGTCCAAGATCAAGGTCTCCGTAGGATTGGCTCCTCCTGTGGGAGGCTGTGAGGGGGGTCTGTTGCATGCTCTTCCCTAGGGGTTTGTGGACCACCTTTAGCATTTTTTGGCTTTGTAGAAGCAGCCCCCTGACCTCTGCCTTCATCTTCAGGTACCGTTCGCTCTATGTGTCTTTATTCAGATTTCTGCCTTTTATAAGACACCCATCATACAGAACTAGGGCCCACCCTAAACACCTCATAATTACCCGAGCACCACTTTAAAGGCCCCATCTCCAGCTAAGGGCACATCCTGATGCACTGAGGAATTGCAGGGAGGGACACAACTCAAACCTTAATAACGGATGTAGCAAAATATGGCATAATAATTAGGAAGTAACACACATATATGTTTAACATATTAAAATATTTACTTTTTAAATTTCTTAATGCTTATTTATTTTTAAGAGAGAGAAAGAGAGCAGGGGAGGAGCATAGAAAGAGGGAGACAGAGGATCCCGGCATCCTCCACGATGTCAGCCCAGAGCCCTATGTGAGGCTTGAACTCACAAACCATGAGATCGTGACCAGAGCCAAAGTCAGACACTTACCAACTGAGCCTCCCAGGTGCCCCTGAAATATATTTTTAATAAAAATTTAATAAAATTTAATTTAATAAAATCAATATATATTTTAATAAAATCGATATATACATATATTTTAATATACTTTGCTTTTTAAATTAATTTATTTTTAATATATTTTATTCTCAAGTTGGTTAACATACAGGGCACGGGGCTCAAACCCACAAACCATGAGATCATAACCTGAGCCAGAGTCGGATGTTTAACCAACTGAGCCACCCAGGCGCCCCCATGATTTAATTCTTTATAGCGATTATAGCGACCGTGTTTAACAGTCAACTCTTGTGAGCCCATATGAGCAGGCGCCAACACATTAAAGGCCCCAATTTCCTGTCCAGACCCCCCTGCAGGCTCAGATGAGGGAGTGGTCAGGAAAGTGGGGTTGACTCAGGTACATCTCCATCTCCAAAGCCCATCTCCTCCCACCCAGGGGGTTCCCCAGGGAGCTCAGTGACAAGCCTTGGTCATAGGGCTGCCCGGCCTGACCAGCTAAGAATGGAAAGAGTGCAAGTGTCCAGCACTGGGCAGTGGCTCGGAAAGTGCACTGTGCTCCGTGCCCCTCGGGTGACCGACTGTCTCCATTTGCCTAGGGCAGCAAATGGACTGTCCCTGCTGTAGCACTAAAAGCTCTGCATACCCTGACACCGGAGCAAACCCAGACAGTTGGCCACTCTCCCCTCATGGTCATATGGCCGTGACCAAAATAGCTTTGAGTGCTCAGTTCAGTGAAAATCAGCAGAAAACAAAGGTGATATCTCTTCTCATCTCAGGAGTTGAATCCTCTTCTCCGAGGCAGGCTGGCACCAGGGCGTGCTCAGAAATGCCCCTGTATAGAGCGAACAGTGGTGTCGACTTGGCCACCAGCCCAAAGGTGGCAGGGGTGTGGGGAAAGGGGTTGTGAGTCTGAAGAGTGGGGCGAGTGCGGGACACTGAAGCCGGCTCGGATCTCAGCTTTAGCACATGCTAGCTGTGTGACCTTGAGGAGACGACCTCATAGCCCCGTGCCTCGGTTTCCCTAACTGCAGCCTGTCCCTACTTCCCTGGCCGGCCATGCAGGTCCAGAGAGAGCAGCCACGGACAGCGTGGTGCCTGACACACAGCAAACGCTTGGGCGATGCTCCCAGGAAGCAAAGCCAGCAGCCAGGATCATGGGGGTTTCTTTCCATTCTCGAAATTATTTCCATGATGGCTGTTCTGATGTAGTTTGTACAACAAAAACAGAACAGAACAAAAAGCTTGGTATCTATGTGCATGTGTATATAAATAGACCCTGAAACCAAGCGTTGGACTGTGGTGGAGGGTGTAATGGAACTGCTCCCCCCGACGCTGTGGCCGGCCGAGCATGCCGCTCCTGGAGGTGTTATCTTTAGAACAGGTGACAGGGGATCTGATTGGGGCGCCTCGGAAGTTACCCGACCCGTGTCAGAACGAAGCCTGAGAAGGTAAGTCCACTCGAGGAAACAGGAGGTGTGCAGGCAGAGCTCCTGACTCAGAGGGGGTGCCTGTGTTTACGGGGCAGCCCAGCACGGACGCTTCCGCTAGTACTGTGGAACTCTCCTCCAACTTGGGGCTGTCCTGGGCCTGGAGGGGAGGAAGTGGGGGGAGTCTGTCCTTTCCCTCAGAAGGGACAGCCACGCCCTCTCAAATGACTTTTCTATTTGCTTCTGAGCTCTCTCCCAACGATAAGTATGTCCTGTGCGCGGTGGGGTGAGGGAGGAGCCCATGGTACAAAATGGCATCTCTGTCAGATGCCAGTGACCTTGCATCTCCCTCTGACCCTCCACAACTCTGTGAGGCAGACTGTTATTATCCCATTGCATAGTTGAAACAATACAAAATAAAGGGCTCAGAGAGCAAAGGTCACTTGCCCTGGAGAGTGGCAGAGCCCAGATTTGAACCCACATCCGGCATGCTCTAGCACTTACTTGTTTAAGCACTGAACTATTCTCCCTGCTGAGCACAGGGGTGCTTGGCTAAACCTCAGCAGACCGGCGTGGCGAAAAGCACCCTGAAGCTGAGCTTGCAGGCTGGAGGCTAGGGTCCCAATGCTGGCTCACTGGGTGACTTTGATCTGTGTGGCCGGCCTCAGATTTCTTGTCCGCAGAAGCTGATGGCTTCACTCAGCTAAGAGTTACAAATATAGTGCCCACAGCGGTCAGGCAAGCCAAGCCAGTGAGAGCAGATCGGAACTGGGGCGGGGAGAATATGGGCCCATATGACGCTCAGCTGCAATCCACCATCACTTGAACTCTGGGCACAGTATATCCTGATCCTTCAGTATTTCAAGAGAAGCCAGAAATCTGATTTTTTTGGTGACATTGAAATGGTTAAAAGTCGGAATTCATTCAAATGGATTAAAAGCCCTTTGAGAATCAATTGAGACCCATTTACAAGGCAGATACCATGCATGGGCCTCCAGCTAACAACTTCTAGAGTTCGAGTCAGATGGTTTGGGTATTTGCCAAGTTCCACTTGTGCCTTCCAGAGGGATAGAGTCTCAGGGTTAGCGGGGCCCACAGCTCCCCAGAATATCATCCTCTAGTTTCCCTTGCTGCTAAGTGTGGCCACAGAACCCAGGGCACCCACCTGCGTGCTATGGAGATGCGAGGACAAAGGCTGACTTTGTCCGGGCCAGGCGCTGCCCGGGACGCTTTTCTGCATTAACTCCTTAACGTCTGCAACTGCCCCCCAACACAGACACTATGGTATCCACTTTGTCCAGATACGGAAACTGGGGCAGACGCCCAAGTTCACACAACCAGACAGGAACAAAGCCAGGATCCTCCGGCCCAGTAAACCGGCCTTGCTAACTCTCTGTGGATCCTGACATGCTAGCAGAGCGTAGGCTTGGCAGTGGCAGGGGTGGGATTTGAGACAAGGGCACATGCCCTCGGGCACCTAGCACAGAGCCGGGGCTGGTCGGAGACCCCTTCGTGACTGAGGGGCCGGGAGAGCTCAGTGGACAAGATCTCAGACTCTGGAACCCCAAAGACAGGCAGGTGCTCCTGGGTAAGCCTCCCGTGCCTCAGTGTCCTCGTCTCTCAGGCGGGCACGTCAGGGGCACATGCTTCACAGCACTGAAGGGGGTGCGAAGTGCTGAGCCCGGGGCCCAGCAGGGTCTGAGGCCGGGGAAGGTATGGATGTCCCCGCCCCGGCCAAACCCCCAGGGGACCAGAAAGAGTCGGGAGATTAAGGGGCCCAGGCATGTGCCTCAGCCCACCTGTGCCAGGGAAGGCCGGCACCCGGCAGGTCTCAGACACTATGTGTCCCAAGCTCCTCCCACACCCTCAGCCCTGCTCCCCAGCAGCTCAGGCCTGACCCCAGAATCTGGGGGACTCCCCAAGGGCCTTGAGGAATTCCTGGGGAGGCACACCGACTGGTGGAGGGTAAGCCTGAGAGGTGGGCAGCACCCC
>PJEM01018057.1:0-19925 GCA_004023845.1 Helogale parvula
CTTTTCTTCTTTGGCTTTGAGAAACAGGGAGAGACAAAGCAGGAGTCGGGGAGGGGCAGAGAGGGAGGAAGACACAGAATCCGAAGCAGGCCCCAGGCTCTAAGCTGTCAGCACAGAGCTGGCCGTGTGCCTTGAACTCACAAACCCTGAGATCATGACCTGAGCTGAAGTCGGAAACTTAACCAGCTGAGCCACCCTGGCACCCCTTGGCATTTACTTTTATCAGTACTGATTCTAAATACTTTACATGAATTATTTCATTAAATTCTTCAAGAAAACAGGTTCTTCCAATACATCACCAAAAGAAACTGAAATCCAAGTCAGGTAAACTACCTCCTTACACATAAATACAAAACATTTTATTCAATTTCAACATGGCCTTAAATTTCCAGTATTTAATTCCAGATTATTTAATTACAGGTGGATTAAAATGTATAAAGATGAGAGTCAAAACTTAAAATTTTAGATTTAAGAATTTAGCAGGGTTTCTCAAATGGTGTACTATTAGCACTTTGGATTTTGTTGTGTTGCTTCTATTGTTCCCTGTAAAATGTTTAACAGCATCCCTGACCTTTGCCCATCAGATGCCAACAGCACACTTCTTTCTGGTTAAAACAATCAATAATGTCTTAGGACTTTAAGGGAGCAAAATATTCCTGAACTGAGAACACTGGGTTAGGGGTATACATACACATGTAAATTTTTTTTTTAATTTTTAATGTTTTTATTTATTTTTGAGAGACAGAGAGAGACCATGCGAGCAGGCGAGGGCCAGAGAGAGAGGGAGATACAGAATCCAAAGCAGCCTCCAAGCTCTGAGCTAGCTGTCAGCACAAAGCCCAATGCAGGGCTCGAACCCACGAACCATGAGATCATGACCTGAGCCAAAGCCGGATACCTAACCTACTGAGCCACCCAGGTGCCCCCGCATGTAAATTTTTTTAAAGGTAAGGTAAAATAAAAGTCTAGGTCTATGTGGGAGAGATAAGAAAACAGGATTGGAGAGGAAGACAAAGGAAGGTGGCTTCAAAAATGTTACAGTTTAAGCTGCAGAGCAGACTCACACCTGTTTATTACACGTCAGAATTTACCAAAAAACTACATAATACGTAAGCAAAAATGGTGTGTTGGGACCTCCATATATTCTCTAACCCAGAAAAGTAACCAAAAAAGTGGCAAAAATTGTCAGAATCAACTTTATCAAAACACTGGAGACTAAAGGCTTGCAATAATCTAGGAATTTTTACTCTAGAAAGAAAACAAAACCTTGGTAATAAACGTAAGCTTTCTGCCATCTTAATTTGCTGTAATTCCCATGCCACTACCTGAGAACTAATAGCTCACAATCTCAGAGAAAACCAGCAGCCTGACAGCCACAGGAGAGGGCTCAGAAGTTGCTTGAGGCATCTTCAAAGCCTCATTCTTACAGAATTGCTATTATTTCACCAGATTCCCTATGAGACCACCTCATATAAAGATTATCTTTATTTGACCTAATAGCTGGCCAACTGCAAATAGCCTTTTCCTCTTGGAGTATTTGCAGGAAACATTTAAAGGGAACTGGTTTTTTTTTTTAATGTTTTATTTATTTTTGATACAGTGAGAGACAGAGCATGAGAGGGGGAGGGGCAGAGAGAGAAGGAGACACAGAACCGAAGCAGACTCCAGGCTCTGAGCTGTCAGAACAGAGCCTGACGCCGGGCTTGAACCCACGAACGTGAGACCATGACCTGAGCTGAAGTCGGAGGCTAACCGCCTGAGCTACCCAGGCGCCCTAAAGGGAACTGTTTTAATTTTCTGGCTCCCTGGGACAGAAGATAACAGTCTGAGCAAACAATAGGTTAAACAAAAAGCTTAAAAGGAAATTTTGGGAATAAGATTCCTATGGACAGAACGCTGAGAAACTCATTTTCCCAGGTAATAAAGAAGTCCTCAGACAGGTGTAGAGTGCTGCCAAAACCCAAATCTGTAATATTCCCATGAAGGACCTGAAAAGGACCAAGCTCTCACTTCAAGTTGACCTTTAGGCTCTAAGGAGAAAGTAAAGGCTAACAAACTGTCAAGTGAATGGCTTAGCTGACCACAAGGCTACCCAGAGACTTTAGCGGCCAAACATGACCCAAATAAGACTACTACAAGGGCTCCTCACTAGTCAATTGGTAGAGCATGAGCCTCCTGATCTCAGGGTTGTGAGTTCAAGCCCCACGGTGGGTAGACAGATTACTTAAAAATAAAATGTAAGGGGTGCCTGGGTGGCACACCTGGTAAGTGTCCAACTTCGCCTCAGGACATGATCTCACAGTTAGTGAGTTCAAGCCCTGTACAGGATTTTGTGCTGACAGCTCAGAGCCTGGAGCCTGCTTCAGAGCCTAACTTCAAAAAATGCCCAAGTATTTAATCTTACCAGTTTTCGACCATAAATTACAAGACATGCCCCCCAAAAAATTGGGTATACAAACTGCTTAAAAATAAAATCTTTAAAAGAAAGTCCCTAAAAATAGAGCTGGCCAACTACAAACAGCCTCTTCCTCTTGAGGTATGTGTAACACGTAATATTTATTGGGATGGCTGGTGGTCCTGACCTTGGGGTCAGGAGTTGGAGCCCCACACACTGTGTACAGAGACTGGTTTTAAAAAAACTTTAAAAAAAATAACTATCTTTTAAAGTTAAAAAATATATAACTAAAAGCTTCACTATAGGTTCCCAAAACATCACAAGATCCAAGCAGACAAAATATGAATTTGAAGGTAGTTAAGATTATCTAGCCTGAAAAAAATGAAACAAAAAAGAAGGGAGAAAAATAAATTGAGATGCGGTGGAACACTACCAAACATACCAACATGAATAAATGGGAGTACCAGAGGAGAGATGAGATGGAAAGGGGGGCAGAAAGACTATTTTTTTAAAGTAACAGTTGAAAACATCCTGAATTTGATGAAAACTATTAATCTACACATACAAGAAGCTCAATGAATTCCAAGTAATATAGGCATAAAAAATCCAAACCTGGAAACAAAAGAATCAAACTGCTGGGGGGAAAAAAAGATTAAGTTTTTTCCCCGAGAGAGAGAATACACACATGCCATCAGCTCGAGCCCAACGCAGGGCTCATCCTCACAAACCCTGAGATCATGACTTAACAGCAAGGAGAGCAAATGAGCACATACAAGGGAGCTTCAAAAACAATTAACAGCTGGTGACCCACCAGATACTATGGAAGCCAGAAAGCAACAGTATGACATTTTCAGAGAACAGAAGGAAAAAGAGTGTCAAAAGGGTTTCCTAGACTACAGGGGCACCTTGGTGGCTCAGTCGGTTAGGTGTACGACTTCAGCTCAGGTCATGATCTCAAGGCTCGTTGAGTTCGAGCTCCTCATTCGGCTCCATGCTGACTGCTCAGAGCCCGGAGCCTATGTTAGATTCTGTGCTTCCTCCCGTCTCTCTCTGCCTCTCCTGCCGCTCATGTTCTTTCTCAAAAATAAATGAAAATTAAAAATTAAATTTTAATGAAAAATTTAACGTTTATTTTTGAGAGACAGAGTGAGACAGAGCACGAACAGGGGAGGGTGGGCGGGGATGGAGGGGAGGACACACAGAATCCAAAGCTGGTTCCAGGCTCAGAGGTGTCAGAACAGAGCCCCAACGCAGGGCTCGAACTTATGGACTGCGAGATCATGGCCTGAGTCAAAGTAGCATGAGTAACTAAGTGAGCCATCCGGGTGCCCCTTAAAAAAATTTTTTAATTTTGTTTTTAATGTTTAATATTTATTTCTGAGACAAAGAGATACAGTGCATGAGTGGGGGAGGGGCAGAAAGAGAGGGAAACAGAATCTGAAGCAGGCTCCAGGCTCTGAGCTGTCAGCACAGAGCTTGACATGGGGCTCGAACTCAACCACGAAATCATGACCTGAGCCAAAGTCGGGTGCTCAACTGACTGAGCCACCCAGGCTCGCCCCCCCGCAACAAAAAAAATTTTAAGGATTCCTATATTACAAAACTATACTCCAATACGAAGAAAAAATTAAGACATTCCTAGATAAATAAAAACTGAGGGAATGATGCACAATAATCTAAATTCATATAAAAAATAAGAGCACCATAAAAGTGACATAGGTAAATATAAAACATATGAGGGTTTTTTAAATTATCTCCTACTTGATTTTTCTTTTTTGACTTGGTGAATAAGTTTATGGTCTTTTTTCCCCAATTTTATTAAATGTCTTATTTTTGAGTGAGAGAGAGAGAGAGAGCGCGAGCGAGCGCGCGCATGGGGAAGGGGGAGGGCCGCAAAGAGAGGAGACACAGAATCTGAGGCAGGCCCCAGGCTCTGAGCTGTCAGCACAGAGCCCGACATGGGGCTCAAACCCACAAACATGAGATGACGACCTGAGCCAGCCAAAGTTGGAGGCTTAAGCGACTGAGCCACCCAGGCATCCCAAGTTTATTGTCTTTATCTGAGAATTCTTCACAGAAATTGTGGTTTGATTTATTAGCTCTCAGTGTCCCAGTCCTGGGCTTACATTCTTACATAAAAAGCTTACATTCTTCTGGGCAAGAGACATTTTCAAACAGTTTCACCTCTTCCTGTTATTTACTTTCTTAGACTTCTCACAGACTTTCTTATACATCTCCACCATGTCTACAGTTACTTTCTTCTTTATGTATTCAGTGAATTGTCTCTTATAAGCATCTTCATCTTCCATTAGGTGAACACAAAATCTGCAACGTTCTGACTCATGATGTGCTTCCAATGTACTTCTACACTGAAGCCTTGCCTTCCAAATTATAACCAGGGTATAGACAAGACTCCATCCACAGCTCCCTTGAGGGTCTCAAAAACTTTTCTTCACAGAGCTTGTCCATGCCAAACCTACCGAAAAACCTGTGGGCCAGCAGCAGACCAGTACAATACAGCGCAACATAATCTGTCAGGCCAACCTTCACACCATACTTTGGGAGTTCAGGAGCATAAGCTTTACAAACTATCATTACCTCAACAGAAGCAATCTGACAAATGACATCTCTTTGGTTACATGACCTATCATCCTGCATTTGGGTATGTAGTACTTATTTTTTATCCTCAATTACCAAGTGCTTTGGGGCACATTAATCAGTTTCATCCTCTCTTCTTCTTCTAAATTTCAAATGCAAGCCTTGTTCTTGACAACTTTAACAAACCTCACCCTGTGGAACAGAGACCAGTGTCCACAGCTTGCCACAAACCTACTTGATTTAAAGGACAATTAGTTCATGAAATAATTATGTTTTGATGGGCACATAAGATACAGGTGCAATCTGAACACAACAGCCCAATGAAAGAGAAAGGGAACACAGCAATAGGAGTAAATTTTTGCACTCGACTAAAGTTCAGTTTGTATTAATCAGAACTAGATTGTTTTAAGTTAAAAACATTAATTTTATTTTTTAAATATTTATATGAGAGAAAGAGAGCGAGTGAGCAGGGAAGCAGTGGAAGGGCAAAGAGAGAAAAGGACAGAGGATCTGAAGTGGGCTCTGCACTGACAGGAGCAAACCTGATGCAGGACTTGAACTCACAAACCATGAGATCATGACTTGATCCAAGTCCGATGTTAACCGACTAAGCCACCTAGGTACGCACCCCTAAAATGTTAAACTTCGTAACTACAAAGAAAATAATGAACTCAAAAACCATAAATTCAAAGAAACAAGGGAATTAAAATAATACACAAGAGAGGCACCTGGGTGGCTCATTCATGATCTCATGGTTCATGAATCTGAGCCCTGCGCTGCGCTCTGTGCTAACCGCTTGAAGACTGGAGCCTACTTCAGATTCTTTGTCTCCCTCTCTCTTTCTGCCCTCCTCAGCTCGCTCGCTCGCTCGCTCGCTCACACACACACACACACACACACACACACACACACACACACACACACACTCTCCCTCTCTCCCTCTCTCTCTCTCTCCCCTTCCCTCCCTCCCTCCCTCCCTCTCTCTCTCTCTTAAAAATAAAACATACAGGGGTGCCTCAGTGGCTCAGTCGGTTGAGCGTCCGACTTTGACTCAGGTCATGATCTCACAGTCCGTAAGTTCAATCCCCATGCTGGGTTCTGTGCTAACAGCTCAGAACCTGGAGCCTGCTTCCGATTCTGTGTCTCCCTCTCTCTCTGCCCCTCGCCTGCTCATGATCTGTCCCTCTCTATCTCTCAAAAATTAATAAATGTTTAAAAAAAATTAAAAAAGTATCTTCAGAAAAATAGGAAGTGACATGAATAAAGTATCAGTAATTACATTAAACATAAATACTTTAAATATTCCAATTAAAAGATACTTGAAATGTATTCAAAAAATTGTATTTTGTCCAGAAGTGGCCAAACCTTAGATTAAGACATCTATTAGGGCACCTGGGTGACTCAGGTGGTTGAGAGTCTGGCTTCGGCTCAGGTCATGATCTCATGGTTCATGAGTTTGAACTCCATGTCTGGCTCTGTGCTACCAGCTAGCTCAGAGCCTGGAGCCTGTCTTTGGATTCTGTGTTTCCCCCTCTCTCTGACCCTCCCCTGCTCGCTCGCTCTCTCTCTCAAAAATAAAACATTAAAAAAAATTTTTTTAAAGATTAAGACACCTATAACTTGAAAGTAGAAAATGGAAAAAGGTACCATGCAAGCATTAACAACAAGAAAAATACAAGGACTCTACTAAAATCAGACAAAATATAGCCTTTAAGAAAGAAATGAGCAGGGACTAAGAAAAGTATTTTAGAATAATAAAAAGGCCAATCCTTACAGGAAGACATAAGCATACACACCTTTAAAAACAGAGCCCCCACCATGCAGAGCCTGTTTGGGATTCTCTCTGCCTCCCTCTATCCCTCCCCTGTTTGTGCTGTCTCCTTCTCTCTCAACAATAAACTTAAAATTTTTATTTTATTATTTTAAAACTTTTTTAAAATGATTATTTGGGGGAGGGGTAAATAAGGGCAGAGAGAGGAGACAAGATTCTGAAGTAGGCTCCAGGCTCTGAGTTGTTAGGAGAGCTGGGCACAGGGCTTGAGCTCAGGAGTTGTGAGATCAAGACCTGAGCTGAAGTCAGATGCTTGACTGACAGAGCCACCCAGGTGTCCCCCTCAAATTCTTTTGAAACAGAGCACCCAAACACATAAAGGGGAAACTGAAGGGGAAAAACAAACAACTCAAAATGACTTGGAAGCTTCTCTACCCCACTTTTAGTAATTAATAGTCAGCAATACTATATTATACACTTCAAAACTGCTAAGAGACTAGATCTTGTCATAGTACAACTATATATTGTAATATATAAATGATCATATCAACACACACAAAACACAATGTCAGTTTTATTTCAATTTAAAAATTAATGAATAGAACAAGAGAGCAGTTAAGGAAGACTTAAATAACACTTTATTACCAACTAGTCCTAACAGACCTATAACACTCCAACAGCAGACTACACATCCTTCTCCACAGCAAATGGAAAATTCTTCAGGATAGACCATGTTGGGCCATACAGTAAATCCAAGTAAATTTTAAGAGACTAAAAGCATATAAAGTATATTCTCCATCCATAAATGAATAAAATTAAAAATCAGTACCAAAAGAAGGGGCACCTGGGTGGCTCAGTTGGTTCAGCATCTGACTCTTGATTTCGGCTCAGGTCATGATCTCACAGTTCGTGAGTTCGAGCCCCACATGGGACTCTGTACTGACAGAGCAGAGCATGCTTGGGATTCAGTCTCTGTCTGTCTGTCTGTCTGTCTGTCTGTCTGTCTCTCTCTCTCTCTCTGCCCCTCCCCCACCTGCTCTCTATCTCTCAAAATAAATAAAAATAAACTAAGAAAAATCAGTAACAAAAGAAAATCAGATAATTCCCAAACATGTGAAAATTAAACAACATATTCTTATGGGTCATAGAAAACTATAAAATTCTTTCAGATGAAAATGAAAACACATAATACCAAACTTAAACATTTCACCCAAAAAAAAAAAAAATTTCACAGGTGGAAATTCAAACCCATAAACAGCCCAATTAAACAAGAACAATCTCAAATAAAAAAACAAACTTTCCACCTTAATCAGGTTTAAAATGTTCAAACTCAAAACAAGGAAGGAAATAATAAAATTGAGAGCTGAAATAAACAAAATGGAGAATAGAAAAACGAGAAAAACAAAACCAAAAAAGTTGCTTCTTTGAAAAGGTCAAAAAGATGGACTACATTTACCCAAAATCACAAGAAAGGGGTGGTAAGTGAGGAAAGGAAGAAGGCAGAAGAGATTCAAATTACTAAAACCAGAAAGTGAAAGACAGGATTATTACTACCAACCTTAGAGAAACAAAGATTATAAGGATATAGTATATAAGAACTGTATGCCAACAAATTAGATAACCTATGTGAAATGGACAAACCCACAGAAAGACAAACTGCCAAAACTGAATGGGGGGGAGAACCTGCATGGACACATAACAAGATATATTGAATTAGTAACTAAAAACTATCCGTAAGAAAAAGCCTAGCACCAGATGGACCCACTGCTAAATTCTACTGAACATTTAAAGAACTGCTACCAGTTCTATTTGCATTTCTATTCAACATTAGTCTGCAGGTTTACACTTGAGAAAATAAGCAAGAAAAAGATGGATGAGGAAGAAATAAAACTCTATTTGCACATGAAATGACTTGTACAAAATATTTAATAAATGCAACAAAAGAAGCATAAAACTTGTACACTGAAAATGAAAACATTCCTGAAACAAATTAAAGGCCCAAATAGAAAAACATCCAGATTCATGAATCAGAAAACTTCGTATTTTAAGATGGCAACATTCCCCCAAAATGATGTAAAGATTCAACATAATCCCAGTAGGCTTCTTCACAACTTTGCAAAACAAATTGATCCTAAAATTCACATGGTAATGCAAGGGACCCAGAGCAGCCAAAACAATAGTAAAATGAGAACAAAGTTGGAAGACTCCTATTTCCCAATTTCAAATTTCACTGAAAAGCTACAGTATCGAGACAGTGTGGTACTGGCATAAGGATAGACATATATAGAACAAAGACCCCAGAAATAAAACCCATAAGTTATGGGCAACTTATTTTTCAAAAGACCATTTAAAAGAGAAAGACTAGTCTTTGGTGTTGGGACAACTGAACTGTCAAATGCAAAACAATGAATCTGGACTCCACCTCACATCATCCACCAAAAAAAAAATCCATTCAAATGGAAAGAATATGTATTTTTAGTACAGTACTCTAGACTTAAAAACCATCGAATTATCTAAGTTGCTGTCGCTTACACTTACTCAACCCTTCTTTCCCCAAAACAAGTTATTCATTTACTCTGATCCCAAAACTAAACAGTCATATTCAAGCATGCTCTTCTTACCCTGCACAAGCTTGTAAACAGGCCAACATTGTTGCCAGAGTCTCTGGAGGAAGTTGAGCACTTTTAGGCTGATCTTTCTCTGGGGCAAGTCCACCCAAAATAGAAGGGCACCGTCTCTTTAAAAAAGTCATACATGCCTGGATAAAAGGCTCCTGGAAAATATAAAGTTTCCTGGTATATTTGAAATTGATCTTAACTGCTTTCACATTAAAGACTATTAAAGACAGTATGACTAAAATCCACAATATGGTAACATTTCATTGCCATTTTAAAAGGTTGATTAGCTATTTTAGCCATCAAAATTTAAGAGCAGTAACAAATAGAACAAATCCTGCTTACTCCATGCTCTCGAATTTTATCTGTGAGCCACTTGTCAAGTTTGAGGTATTCACGACGTGAAGCAAGTGCAGCAAGGTCAATAACAAAGGCAAATGGAGTACCATTTAGCAGCATTGACAAGGCCTAAAGCAAAAGAATATTAGAAACTGTAAGTCAAGCAATTAAGTATCTTTCTATCACTCTGTCCTATTTTGTTTCCTGCTTTTATTTTCACAACCAAGTTTAAATATAACATTGCTAATATTTTCTTAGTCATATTTTTTTAAGCTTACTACAATTCAATGGTGTTTTAGTTCTTACTTAAATTAAGATCACATTCTATCTAAAGGTGGGACACATGACCTGAGCTCCAAAATAGACTTTATCCTGTGCTTAAAATAAATAAACCTAAAGAACCAAAGATACAAGGCATTTTTACTTCATTTTTAAAAATCTGAACTATGGCTTATTCTAACCTAACCACAACTGCAGTATCAGTACTATACACCTACTGGTCAAAGACATCAAGAGTCAGAGACTATTTGTCAAAAGATTCCATTAATGCTAATGAAATCTACAAAGAGGATAAAACCCAACCAGTTTCTCCACAAATTACATCTCACAGATTACATCTGAGGCCAATTACCACTTGCTTTAAAACAGCCTTGCAACTATCATAGAAGACCAAACAAAATTCAATCAAATGTAAACACTGAAAACTGAAAACATTTCTTACATTTCTAAAACCATTCTCCTTTCATTTCTACTTTACAAGGCAAACCTGTGAAGCTCAACATAATCTAGCTAAGAGCTAGTTAATCTGAATTATCCCCTAAAGTACCTAGAGAACAGAAAAAAAATATGTTTTTCATCATTAATAAATAAAAGTGTCTGTCCCTCCAAGCTCACCTTCAAGTCCTGGGCCACATCAAGTATTCGAGACAATTTGGCCTGATCATACTGCTCCCCTCGCATGTACCATTCTGCCATTGCATGCATGATAAGTTGGCGGATTGAGGGAGACTGTCCCTAAGAAAATGGGGGTTACATATCAATAATGCTAAACATTTTCACAGGAACTACTATAAATTCCCAGCAAATTTTACTTGTTATATTTACATAATATTGAGATGTATCAGTTCAAGTTGATTGCAGTGACATTCTTTATAGGAAAGTCAAGTTATTTCCACATGTTCCAAATGAAAATCTGTCCCTAAACCCTGGGTCATATAGTGATTCAATAAGTGTACCAGTCCTATAAAACACAGGCCACTACATTTTCAAACAGATTAGATGTGAGCATGAGGGTATATGAAATTTGCTTAATTCCTTTCCAAGTTATAAATTACTAGTTTACACATTTAAAAAAAAATAGTTCACTGTAATTCTTTCTTATGTTGCACAGTGTAGTGTTCTATCAGTATTTCTGGGAATGATAATACTTGTACATTCTAAATCAAGCTATTTTCACAAATGAGAATATTCCCTTTTTTTGGTCATTATTCAATTTCCTTTTTTTCCAGAAAACATCCTGGCTTTGAGAACTGTTCTAAAGGCTGGCAGCTGAATAAGAGAATCAACAATTGTAATTTAGTAATCAGTTCTCATGGAAGCAACGGCAAGGCAATTGCTAACACTGTATCTAAATCACTTCCCAGTAACTGTCCTAGGGGAACAGAAGATCCAAGTGAAACAGTATTCAACAAGGATTGAGGAGATGCAGCTCCTTTCCATCTGCCCTTGGAACCTCATAGCTGTGGTGAGAAAGACCTAAAAACGTCTGGGCAGCAAACCTTTGGTTACATGGCTGCTAAAACTTTAGTCTCTAGAAATGGAGGGCTGATGGGAACAACATGGAACTAAAGCTACATTTTTCATTTATAAATGAGAGTTTAATGTTTTAAAAGCACTTATATGTAATGTAGACTACACTGATAATAAAACTGATTCAAGAAAAAAAAAATAGCCAGAAAAGGAACTTGATGTAAAGTGGTTGGGGACCGCCATTTTTCCCCATTCCGTTTTTGCATTTCTCATTATTAAAAATACAAGCTAACAGGGGCGGAGGGGAGAAAGTATTTACGTGTTACATATAGTCTACTAAATTAAGTAGGGAAAGCACAGGGCTTAAAAGTCATTTCAGCAGAAACTAAAATAAAATTTAAAGGCTGGATTTGGATAAAAGAGAAAATAATGTCAATTTAATGGATCTGTGATTTCCTCCCATTTGCAGTTAAAAAGGGACAGAAATACCTTCTGGTTCCATGATAAATAATTAAAGCTCCAGCTGTTATCAAAAGCATAGTAGTGCCCCAGTAGTATGGAGCCTTCATGATTTTTTTTTTTTACTGCCTTCTTATTCTTTGAAACTTTATACTTTAAAACTCACATGATGCTAAAAGATAAAACAGGCTTCACAGAAGTGCGACTTCTCCCAAGTGTCATATTCAAGGTTGGCAATTTAGTTGAACATCTTCTACAAAATGACAAATATTAAGACAAAGAAATATTCATATCTTACCTGTCCATGCCATGCATAGTGCAAAATAATAGCAGAGTTAGGATGGTTTCCGAGGAAAATTGGCATCAGAGTGGAGATGAGCTCATGGCGCAAGGTGTGCCAAGAGGTGTTGATTTGCAGTAAGGCCAATACCAGCATGTCTGGACAGTGTTTAATGGGGAAGCTGAAGAGCTGTTTGACTTGCTCATACTGCCCCACCTCTGCAAGCCTCAGAAGAGATTCAATCAAATCCAAGCTCTTCCTAACAAGAATGGAAGTAAGATACTCCATCAATGAAATCATAAGTATACAAAAATCCACTTTCCAAAGAAGTAATACCAAGTAGCATGACAAAACCAAGGTGTCATCTACTCAAATTTGAAAAATATTTAAACTGGTGTTCATATTAAAATTATATACTAGTATATCAGACTAATTTCAGAGACAGTCTAAGTTGACAGTAAGTGATGGAGAGGGGACACTACAGACCACTTATATAATCATGGATCCTTCTTAGCAAGGAGATTTCATCTAAGATTTTTGTGATTAGTGTAAAAAATAGAAACAAACAATATCACAGAATTTAGTAATAGTCAAAAATCAAAAATATAAACATCGACCTAATTTACACATAGAAAATTCTTACACAAAAATACAGGCTGGACACTTACTTTGCTAATGAATAGGAATAACTTAAGTGCCTCCTGATATCGACCAAGTTCAGAAGTCCACAGCATCTCATATGCACTATTCTTGCCCCAAGAAGCTGAATGTGGTTGACTTTAATCAAACCTCAAAATCTTACTCTCTGCACAGTGCACGAAAACTATGGGGACAGAGATCAAACTAAACACCATGAGGAAACATCTATCCCATACCATGGGGTAGTCTAAAGGAGAAATGATCTGATTACTTCATCAAAACAATGGCCAAAGTTTTATTTATTCTCAATGTTTTATTTTTGAGAGCAGGGGGAGGCAGAGGATCCGAATACAGCCTCTGCGCTAACAGCAGCGAGGCCAATGTGGGGCTCGAACTCACGAACTGTGAGACAATGACCAGAGCTCAAGTCAGAAACTCAACTGAGCGTCCCAGTCACCCCTTAAAGTTACATTTTTAAAAAGATAGTGTGAAAAGGAAAACTTAAAGAATAAAAGAAACTATATGAACCCTATCTGAACTCTTAATCATACAAACTGTTAAAAGATATTTTTGAGACAAACTTGAATATATTAAGTAATTGTTAAATGTAGTATGACATTTTGGATTTGTAAAATAAATACTGCTATACACATTAGACTTCACAGGGGAAAAAAAAAATCAAACTTGCAAATCCAATGTTGCTAGCACCTGGGAAAAGGATACACTTTATTTATGTTTTTTTAATATGAATTTATTTTTGAAAGAAAGAGAGAATGCCAACCAGGCACTGAACATTCAGCGCAGAGCCCAATATAGGGCTCAAACTCACAAACCATGACACCATGGACCAAGCCAAAATAAAGGGTTGTACGCTCAAAACCAAATGAGCCACCCAGGTACCCCAAGGACACATTTTAGAACAAACTACTGCTTGGGGTCAATCTTTCAGAACAGGGATCGGCGAACTACATCCACAGACCCCACTCACTGCCTATTTCACTAAATGTTTTGTTGAGAGAGCTACATCTCTATTTATATTGTGCTACAATAAAAGAGTTTAAGTACTTACTACAGGAGACCAAATGGCCAGAAAAGCCAGATGTTAACTAAACCTTCACAGGAAAAGGTTACCATCTTTTGGCTTTAGAAGATCTGGAAATATCAAAGGGCTTTAAGCTGCCCTAAAAATCCTACCCACAGACCCCAAAATGCAGACAATCATCTGTTTTGTGTCAGGAAAGGGTCTCAGAAAACTACAGGCAGGAAAAAGAGGGAAGAAACATAAAGTTATTACCTTTGGGGAGCAATCAAGCTCATGTCCCCACTGTTGACGTGTGTCAATGTGTGAGCGTGAGCGTGAGCGTGTGTGTGTGTGTGTGTGTGTGTGTGTATTTCAACAGTAATGGAAGTACTTTCACCATCCTTACCTCACATTCCTAGAGAGGAGTGACTTGAGTTCCAGGAGAAATACTGGGCCAGAGTCTGATTCTCCCTCAGAAATTAGGAATTGGAACTCAAATAAACTAGGTAATTTAGCTGAAAGGATTAGAATGGATGGGTTGGCCATCTTGAGCTACTTACAAAGGAAAGAAAGCAAGTAAATCTGTAGGCAGAAGAAAAGGATCTAATCTAAAGGAGAAGTACAAACCTCTTTTCCAATATTTGACAGTTTCAGAGACTACCCAGTGGCAGACCTTACAGCGGGAAAAACGTTAACTATCTAGTGGTAATGGCACTAAAATTAGATTTTTCTACATTAACAACATCCCTCTAAAAATTTAAAATAATTTAGCTCACTAAAAATACCATTTCAATGGGTAAAAGCTTTTAACTACATAGTTGCTCCCTATTAACTTTCTATTGCAAAAAAACACAAGTTATCCTTTCAAGAAAAGTTGGAGGAGAGTTTTTACCATGTGGCAATTTCTCGATTGTCATCTTCTGGCGGTGCTTTCAGAATATCAGTGGCAACCGTATGACAGGGATAGTCAGCAAAACAGAAGATCTCTGGATTTATAAGGGAATGCTGAATAAAAGAGAGCTGGAACAAAGGGGAAAAAATACTTAACCACCATTAAGTGACTGCAAATGCTATGAAAATCTGGAACATTTTCATTAGGCTAATCTCAATCTTTTTTTTAATGTTTTATTTATTTTTGAGAGAGAGAGACAGACAGACAGACAGTGTGAGCAAGGGAGGATCAGAGAGAAGGAGACACAGAATCTGAAGACAGGCTCCACGCTCTGAGCTAGCGGTCAGCACAGAGCCCACGAACCACGAGATCATGACTTGAGCTGAAGCCAGACGCTCAACTGACTGAGCCACCCAGGCACCCTCAGCTAATCTCAATCTTAAGGTTACTAGAATGACAGTTTCTCTTTAAAACATTAATTATCTGTTCTTTTAAAGCCATAGACAATTGAAACAGAAGAAAAGTATGATATAAAATGGTACTGGAGATAAACAGTTGGGAAAACAGTTTGCTTCATTTCGAATCTGACTAGTACTAAATTAAGATAAACTAATAATCTTTTCAAAACTGACAAGTCTGCTAACTACACAAAGCAAATTCTCCTTTTTTTGTTTTTATTTTTTTTAATGTTATTTTTGAGAGAGACAGACATGGGCGGGGGGGGGGGGGGGGGGGGGGGGGGGGGGGGGGGGGGGGCGCTCGGAGAGAGGGAGACACAGAATCTGAAGACAGGCTCCAGGCTCTACAGCTCAGAGCCCGACACGGGGCTCGAACCCATGAACCGTGAGATCATGACCTGAGCTGAAGTTGGACGCTTAACCAACTGAGCCACCCAGGCGCTCCAACAAATTCTACTTTAAAACAATGTTTTACTCAGTGGATAGATGGCACTACAGAAAGAATAAGTCATTATTTGCTTCCTCTTCCACACCTAAACACCATTTGCTCACCTGGCCTTCTGCATGTTTCCAAGGTCTATATATGAGGTCAACTGGGAACACTTCCATTCCTAGACCCCTCTGAATGCCATAAACCACATTATGAAGTCCTTTACTATCACGAATTTGAAATCCAGGATGGTCCAGTTCATAAGTTACTTCCTTGAAATTCAAACTCGGGTTCTAAAACAGAAAAAGAGTTCAAAATCGAATGAACAAAAAGTGTAAATATTTTTATGCTCTATCCAAAGAGCCAAATTAAATCTGAAATTAAAATCTTCTGATTATAAACTCAAAATAATCATAATCTGGCATTTCTAGAGACTTAGAAAAATAAATAATATTCAAAATAAACTGGCTCTACTAGTGAGGCAGTCCAACCTTTTGGCTCATGACATACTTCTGACTAAGGGAGTATGTAAAAAAGAACTCTCTCTTCCCATACTTAGTCCAACAAACACCTCCATCCCAGTCTGGCAAAACTCTTCAATCAATGAGTCTTTGTCATTAAGCCAAGATTCTACTAACCTGGAACAAAGTAGCAAAGATAAATCAATTATCACAAACACCATTCTTTTTAAAAAGGTTGTTCTTTGTTGTTTGGGTTTTTTTTGTTTTTTTTTTTTTTAGGTTTATTTGTTTTTTGAGAGACAGAGAGAGACAGTGCCAGCTAGGGAGGGGCAGAGAGAGTGGGAGACACTCCAGAGCAGGCTTTGTTCCAACTACGAAGAGCCCTCCCACGTAGCTCTCTCTCACAAACCATGAGATCAAGACCTGAGCCAAGATGAAGAGTCAGACGCTTACCCAACTGAGCTACCCAGGCACCCCCAAATACCATTCTTAATTAACTAAAGATCTCCCCAGAAAGCATACCAATTGTATGCATCACAAAAAATGGCCTAAATTCTTTATGCCAAAATGACTGAAAATTCCACTGAAAAAAATGATCTATGAAAAGGTACTCAGAAAAGTATGAGACTCCTTAAGAAAATACAAAGCAAAGTTGACAAGCTTACAGAAAATAATTTGCCACTCTGTACAAAGTACTAAGTTTATTTTATGCCTAAAAAGAAAAAGGATGTCCACACTTCGTATTTAAAACTCCTCAAAGCATCATGGCCAGTTTAGTTTTGCTCTAAGGTGACCCCTTTCAAGTCATGAAGACATTAATGCTTGCTTTGTACAAAACAACGTACAAGGATGCCTGGGTGGCTCAGTTGGTTGATTTCAGCTCATGAGGTCATGATCTCACGGTGCATGGTATAAAGCCTCATTTTGGGCTCTGCACCAAAAGAACAGAGACTACTTGGGATTCTCTTTTTCCTCTCTCTGCCCCAACTCACTCGTTTTCTCTAATAGAAGAAAAAAAGCCACGGTACAAACTTCAAATTAAGTGTTCACTACAAGCCAACAAGAACAGTGAGAAAATAAGATTCTGTTTTCCTAAGATTTGTCTGAATGACTGTGACAGAATAGAACCATTAACATACTATTAAATAGTATTATCCCTGAGATGAATTTGGTAAATCCACAGGTAGTTTGGTAAAACTGTTAAGAATCCCCTGTGGTTTCTTCCTCTTATCTTCAGTGAGCCAGGGAGAAAAACAGGGACCCAAAATGTATTTGAAATGTTTTTCTGCTTCTGTCTACCAAAAATGTTGAGAATGGGCACCTGGGTGGCTCAGTTGGTGAAGCATCCAACTTCGTCTCAGGTCATGATCAGACAGTTTTTGAGGTTGAGCCCCACATGGGATTTGTGCTAAAAATGCAGAGCCTGCTTCAGATTCTCTGTCTCCCTCTCTCTCTGCCGCTGCCCCACTCACGCTCTTTCTCTCAAAAATAAACACTAAAAAAGTTTTATTGCACTTTTTTTTTGGTGTACAGAAAACTCTAATGTACGAGAAGAAAAAGGAAGGAAGAAAAGAGATTACTAACACAAGTGTTCAAACCCACAGTGTAGGGCACTCCATTTTATAGCCTTTTACAGTATCTAAAATCAGAAAATAGGTTCAGATAACATGAAAATACTGTCCTTGTCTATAATTTTTAAAGAGAAATTATCTTCAATAAGGCAATAAAGTATAATAATAAAACTACTGAGTGAAAAGGGTACGTTTTCACTTTTGCATGACAACCACAAGATAAAAACAAAACAGTACTGGATTATCCAGAAGTGATGAGACTATGCCTTTATTTTAGTTTCCATTTTCCAAATTTTCTGCCATGATCAAGTATTATTTTATCCTATTACTAAAGGAAAATAGATCTAAACACTGTTAACTCCACCTACAATTAAGAAAAATTTAAAGACCCATGGTGTTGTTAATGGTAAGGTGTCAGGGACTGCCATGTTTCTGTCTGCCTCAAGGCAAGGATTATTCACTCAGCAGAGTGAGCAGTAAACAAGATTTGCATCTGGAAGTTGGCGACAGTCAGGCTGAGACAGACCAGAAGGCCTAGATGCATAAGATCTAAACCATTCAGTGTTAATTATCCGCCTCCCAGCTTTGCTGAAGGCAGATTGGGGCGTTTCTTTTACCTGGTATTCTGACGTAAGTCAAATGCTTTGTTCCTTCTGCCCTGAGAATGTATATAAGAAACGATTCTCTTATTAAACGCTCTCTTTCTCCCCGCACAACCGGAAACCGTGAGTGAGTGTTGTATTTTATTTCCCGTATGTCTCCCTTTTCCCTTCTCTCTTATCTTCCCTCAGGAAAAGAACCCAAGCCGGCTCTCCCGCACAGGTCAGAGCGGCCAGGGAGGGTCACGGCATATGGCGTCCAACGTACGGCCTGAGGTGAAGTACCCGCTATAAAGCGCGCCCAGAGCCATGATTGGCGCCCCGGGGCCTGGCGATCCAGTGCGCCACGATGTCCGCTGCCCTAGCCTGACTGGGGCAGGTCCCGTGCCACCACGAAACGGAGCGGAGCGATTTGAGGGACGGACTTCCGCTTTCCGGTCCAGCGATTTTTGGGCCCCCTGGGAGAACAACCAAAAGAGCGGTTTTTTTGTTCCGCAGCCGTTTCCCAGGCGGCAATTGGAGAGCTGGCGCGTCATTTTCCGGGACCAGGCTTTCTGGCAACAATACGCGCGACACTGAGTTGTGTAGGAATCCAGCGAAGAACGCCTATCGGTAAAAATTAGTGGCCGGTAAAAATTCTCCTGGCCCACGAGCCTGGGGATTTAAAAGTGGCCGGCCAGGCGGATTCGCGCCTGGTCCACGAGCCTGGGGATTTATAAGCGGCCGGCCAGGCGGATTCGCGCCTGGTTCACGAGCCTGGGGATTTATAAGCGGCCGGCCAGGCGGATTCTCGCCTGGTCCACGAGCCTGGGGAATTATAATTAGCCGGCCCACGTGGGTCCGCGGCTTTAACGGAGTCTAAATGAATCAACTTCGTGGTCGTTCCGCGCAGTTCACGATTCGTATAAAAATAGCCACCTGCAAGCAGGTCACGGCTGGCATTTATCGGCGGCCAGCCAGGCGGATTCGCGCCTGGTTCCGGGCTGTGAGAAATATTTCAAGAGGCCAACTCACGCGAGAACATTCTCGCTGGGTCTGTGGCTGGGATTTATCGGTAATCTCTAAGCACAGAGAGTAAACTTATCTAAGTGTTTTTCTCAGTCCTTTTCTCTATACCTCTGCGAAAAAATAATAATAGCCTTTGGTGTGTGTCTGTGTAAATGAATGCGACCCTTTGTTGTCTTTGTGTCACGGTATTAATTTATTCAAGACTTAAAAATAAGAAGCAATTACAAAGTCTGTTTATGCCTGTTTTTGATTAGCTTCAAACATCCTCCCATAAATATAGGCTAAATCAGAGTCAAAAATGTAAATTAAGCTTCGAGCCATAAGGAGTCTAACACAGAGATCTCTTTATTGATATTAAGAGTGTAGATTAAGTTTTGAGCCATATGGAGTTTAAAAAAGGACTCTATATAGATGTTCTTCCATCCTAAAGAGGGTACCTGTCTAAACCTCCGGAGGTAAGCTAATTTTTCATCTAAAAATATTTGCACATGTGCTTTTTGTTTGGGGCATCACTACTTCCTGCCCCGGGACCACACCGAGACGTCGGTGGGCCCTCTAGTAAATCTGTGTTTAAGTGAGGGCTTCTCCCTCGCTCATTTCCCAGGCTGATGATTTATTTTGGAACTAATTTTGTTGGCCT
>PJEM01018058.1:0-19927 GCA_004023845.1 Helogale parvula
TGCACTGGTGTTCAGAAATCTGTACTCTCCTCAGTTGTTTCCGCTGGAGTTCATGGCCTAATAGGATCTTCGGCCTGTTTGTGTTTGGATTCCCCCACCCCCGAAGTGTTCAAGCAAGAGGCAGATCCTGCTTCTCCATCTCCATCCGTCTAAGGACGGACATTCTTCTTAACCCTCTGCTGATGCTGTTCCAGGCATAGAAAAGAAGCCAGTTTTTGGTGTTTTGCCTTGAAAGGCTTTTTATTTCTTGCTAATTGGGGAGGTAGGCTGGGAAGCTCCAGAATTTGATGGCTCGATTCTGGTGCCCTCGATTCTTTGGGGTTCTCAGCCTGTGAGATGTGGGCCTGAGTGGTCTCAGGCCGGGGACCTGCCCCTCCTGGCAGCTGCCGGTGGCTAGCTGGGGTTGCAGGGCGGTCCCCAAGCTGTCTTCCCTCGCCGTGGTTTGGAATTTTCAGTTCCTGTTTATTGCTTTTGTGAAAGACAATAGACGTGGCTTAATTTAAGTTCAACCTACTGAATATTAATCGAGGAGACACATGCTAATATGGGGAGAAGGGGATCTTGGGGCCGTTTCGTTTCCTCTAACCTCCACTCCCAGCGGAGGTCTGGGTTCGTCGGGGGAGGGGTCGGGGGGAAAATAAAACCAGTTTGTGTGTTTGAAATGTGTGTGGGGGTGATGTTATTGTGTTTTCTCATCAACTAAAAATGATAATTCAGAAAAACGGAGGGACGGGCTTTGTTAGGGGGGAGAAGAAAAGGCAGGCGCATTAGCTTGCCTGATGTTCTGATAACGGCTCAACGGCTCTTCTGCCCTGAGGAATCGTATTGCATCTGGCTGCGCTGGCCCTCGTGGTCGGGCGGCCTACGATTTGGATTAAAACCCTCGCAATGAAAAGGGGTGGCCACTACACCAGAGGTGTGACCGGAGGTGGGGGCCGGGGTGGGGGCGGGGGAGGGGGGAAACACAAAAGAAACCCAGGCCTGTCCAACCAGGTAGACCGCTGCCTGACTAAAAATAAATCTTCGCGGTACAGGACGGGAGTACTGAAATTGAAAGTCGGTTTTACAAGAACAAACTGGTGTTGGCTTTTCCAAAGGCCTTGAAAAGCCGAGCCGCTCCCATTTGCGATGGCAGGCAGGCAGTTCCTCCGTAGGGGCCCCAGTGTCCCCAGTGACGGAAAGAGAGTCAGACTTCTGTCTTTGAAATGGGTGCAAAATTTCATAGTCCGGTTCCTCTTGACTTTGCACTTGGGACTTTTGGAAGGGGAGAAAACCGTCCTGTGCCTTTTCACATGGAGGCCTCTTAGATGTGAACACTTTCTTGTAAACCTTTTTGTTTTTTTAAATCTCTTATTTATTTTTGAGAGAGAGAGAGAGGGAGACATAGAAAATAAGCAGGCTCCCCAGGCCCTGAGCTGTCAGCACAGAGCCCGACGCAGGTCTCGAACCCATGAACCGTGAGATCATGACCTGAGCTGAAGCCGGACGCTCAATGACTGAGCCACCCAGGCGCCCCTGAACTTTTTTTTTTTCCAGTTGAGAGAGAGGGAGAAAGAGAGGGAGAGAAAGATTCTCAAGCGGCCCTGCGCACCCAGAGTGAACCAGACCACTCTCCTGAACCACGAGGTCATGACCTGAGCTGAAACCAAGAGTCGGACGCTTCACCGACTGAGCCGCCCCCTGTGCCCCCAAACGCTTTTCCTCTCCCCTCAGAGTACTGCTTTTCCTGCCTCGGTGTTGTTTGGCATTGGCCCCCTCTTTGAGTCTGTGAAACGTTGTGTAAAGAACCTTCTTTCCCTTCACAAAGTCCTTGATGAAAGGTGGAAGAATGACCCAAACGGAGCTGTGGGGTTGGATGCCTCACTTTGACTCGTGTCATGACAGACTGCTCGGTCATCCGTGTCTCCTCCCCTCTGATTCACACTTGCACAGAGCCTTCCAGTGGCTCAGGGCCCTAGGTCTTCTGGTGTGAAACTCGCCTTCCCTGCAGTAGTGGTTCTCAAACTGTGGACCGCGGACCGGCCAAGGCAGGATCCACCTCCTGTGAGGACTTGTTAGAATAGGGACAGGCTGGGGGTGAGGCCGAGGGGATGGTCTGGACAGGTGGATTCTGATTCATGGTCAAGTTCGAGAATCGGCTGTATAATCTGGAGAGATGGTGGTTGTCAGAAGGGCAGGAGTGGAGCTGTCATTGAACTTTCCTCCGCTAAGTCATTCGCTCCCTCACTAGCTGCTTACTCATGCAGCAAATACAGAAGGCCGTGTTCTGTACCGAAGGGCACGGTCTGCCGGTGCCTCACCTAACAGCGTGTGGTCCTCACTTGTTTCCTGCTAGATCTGAACACAGGTTCGGAACAACCCCCTGTTCCTCCGCCTCAGCCAGCACCACCACCACCACCTGGTTTTGGTTTTTGTTTGCAGGTGTATCGCACGTTCCCTGTTGGTGTTACTTGGTTAATATTTGCGAGCTTGCTTCCTGGCCCCACTGACTCACCTTCACCTTCCTCCCCGTCACTTCATTCCTTGCCCAGCAAATGCGAAGTGTCGTCTTTGCACGTCCCAGCTGCTCCGTGTGTGTTGGTCAGTCAGCCTCCTCACCGGGATTTAGATTTTGAGTGATGATGCCTGTATCCCCCAGGGGCCCGGGCACATGGTAGGTGTTCCATAAATGAGAGGGGCGCCTGGGTGGCTCAGTCGGATGAGCGTCGGCTTCAGCACAGGTCGTGATCTCACGGTCCGTGGGTTCGAGCCCTGCATCAGGCTCTGTGCTGACAGCTCAGAGCCTGCAGTCTGCTTCGGATTCTGCGTCTCCCTCTCTCTCTCTGCCCCTCCCCCGCTCACTCTGTCTCTCTCAAAATAAAGACATAAAAAAATGAACAGAGGATTAAAAACTGAAAATAGTACAGGAAAAAAAATGAATGGATGACTTTCCATTCGCCCCTCCCTGTCTTGCTTTATTCTCCTTTGTGGACTTCTGGGCTACTGAAAAAGGTGAATTCCAGGAACGGTGAGCTTGTATTTAAGACGGCTTTGTTGTATTAACTCTGCATACGGTGTGTAACTCAGTTTTTACTTTGAATTCTCTATCCTTTGCAAGTGCGGTCATTCACCTTTCTCCTCTTTACAATAGGACGTGTATCCCTGGATCAGTTGCTTAATTTCTAAGTATCGTCTGTGTTCATCCTACTGTTTTCTGTAGTCTCGCTCCCCACCCTGGGGCCTTTTAAAGTGCTCTTTATGTAGCGTAGATTTATGTAGTTAATACCTTTGTATGAGTGTTTTAGAGCTTTGTTACAGAATCTAAAGGCAGGTAGGATTGATTTTCATATATTTGGCTCCACCCCACGAACATATCCCAAAATATTACACAAATTTAATATAGAACTGTTGAATGTTCAACTTTCAACTGATTAAAATTAAAAATAATTTCCTTCTCTGGGGCACTTGGGTGGCTCAGTCAGTTCAGCATCTGACTCTTGATTTCAGCTCTGGTCATGGTCTCGGCTTGCTTGGAATTCTCTCCCTCCTTCTCCCCCTACACATCCCGCCCTTACTCATGCGTTCCCCCCCCCCCCCAAGTAAATAACCTTAAAAAGAAAAAAGCTTCCTGTCTCCACGCCAGCCGTATTTCAGATGCTCAGTACCTACATGGTGACAAGTGGGCACGGGCCATGCTTCTGCCCTTAGGCTCCTCCACATCCGTAGAATTAATGTCTCCTTTTTGCCGCCCAGCAGACTCCCCACATTTTAATTGGGGAAGTTGTGTATGTTTTCATTTCCATGTTGCTGCCCGGCCTCCCAGTGCCCCCATGGGATTGATCTGCTGCCTCATGTTAGATTGCCAACCTTAGAGTATCCCTCTGCCTCTGAAATGACGGGAGAATGGATAACTAGGTGTGCACGCGCACCACACACCACGTTCTTTCAGACGACGTTACCACGTCTGTGCACTCCTGGGTTCTGTATCGTGTCCAGTGCCAGGAACAGGAACCCTTCTTAAGTGTTCGATCCAGAAGGGGATTTAATACAGGGAGCAAAGTGCTTACAAAAAAGTTGGGTGGGATGGAAGAGCAAAAATCAGGGGGCCACACTGTACGTTGGGCCTTGGTGTTAACAGCCAAACACGGATTCCCAGCCGCGGGTGCCCAGGAGGCTGGTGCCTAGATCGTGAAATTGGGGGCCAGTCACTGCAGACGCTTGCGTCGGGGCCGTCTTTTCACTGCTAGTACTTTGTGTCTGGGACCCTAGAGGCAGGGACGTCTGGGTGCTCGAACACCAGCCAGGCTTTTTTAAATTTATAATTTAGCTGTCGTGTCGTCATCTACCCCCTCCCACCCTTAGTGTCGCTTTAGTGCTTATTAAAATACTTCCATACCCTTTGGTACAGCCCCTTCCCTGGGACCTTTCTCCAGTTTGATTATTGAAAGTACATCATAGGGGCCCCGGGCGGCTCAGTCAGTTAAGCGTCCCGCTGCGGTTCAGGTCATGATCTCACAGTTTGTGAGTTCAAGCCCCGTGTCAGGCTCTGTGCTGACAGCTCAGAGCCTGGAGCTTGCTTCGGAGTCTGTGTCTCCCTCTCTCTGCTTCTCACCTGCTCGTGCTCTGTCTCTCTCAAAAATAAGCAAACATTAAAAAACAGGAAAAAAAGCACACTCCCTCGTCCTCTTCTGCATGGTGTCCTGCATGCAGTTCCAGAGAATCCGTGTCCTGTGAGACCGTCAAAGGCAAACGGGACTGTCTTCTGTACTGGATTGCTGGGAGGACTGAGTTGTGCTGTGGGATTTCTAGTTACCGCCTGAAGCCATGGCTCCAAAATAGCGATGCTTTTGCTTGTGTGGGTCTTGAAGGCTATTCCGAAAAGGATTTCAGTGTTTCTAGAAGTATGTCTTTAGCCCTTTGGAGGAAAACCAGTTCGAATCGTTCACACACGAGGTGCCTTTCTTTCCACCACCCACCCCAGTCCCCAAAGATATTTATTTTGGGGCAAAAAAAGAAATAAAAAAGCTCTGCAGTAGATTGCATTACAGGATTTTGCTTGGATTTCTTACTGTCGAAGCTCTTTCCTGGGCCTAACGTGGGATGAGGTGTCCCACCAGAAAGGACCTGTACCCTTTCTTTTTAAATTTTTTTATTTTTTATTTTAAAAAAAATTTTCTGATGCTTATTTATTATTGAGATAGAGAAACAGAGCATGAATGAGGGAGGGGCAGAGAGAGGGAAACACAGAATCAGAAACAGGCTCCAGGCTCTGAGCTGTCGGCACAGAGCCTGACGTGAGGCTCGAACCCACAAACCGTGAGATCATGACCTGAGCCGAAGTCGGATGCTTAACCGACTGAGTCACCCAAGTGCCCCTAAAAATATTTTTTAAACATGTTTGTTTTTGAGAGAGAGAAACCGAGTTTGAGCTGGGGAGGGACAGAGAGAGAGGGAGACATCGAATCCAAATCATGCTCTAGGCTCCGATCTGTCAGCACAGAGCCTGACGTGGGGCTCAAACCCACAAACCGCGAGATCATGACCTGAGCTGAAGCCGGACGCTTAACGGACTGAGCCACCCAGGCGCCCCCGGGACCCGTACCTTGTGATCCTCTTCTTCCCGAATTCTGGTCTGTCCTCCTCAGCCGTTGTGTGAGGGGTAACTGTGGTAAAGCGCTGCTTCCTGATGTCATGTGTTTTAAGTGTTTGTCCCCTTTTCTCACCTGTAGGGCTCCTTGGTCATGGCCAGTCTAAGGGATTAGGACCAGCGTCAGAACAGTCAGAGAATGAGAAGGACGATGCATCCCAGGTGTCCTCAACTAGCAACGATGTTAGTTCTTCAGATTTTGAAGAAGGGCCGTCGAGGAAAAGGTTAGTACCGAAGGCTGGCGCCTTCCCCCAGGGGCCGAGAGCCAGGCCCAGGCTGTCCCCCAGGGGAGCAAACTTGGGCCCCTCCCCCTGCCTCCCGGTTTTCCCAGAGGAGTCAGGGTTCCAGATGCTTCACACCCCGTGTCCCGGTTTTTCTTTTTTTTTTTGTCCGCCAATTGTCCTTAAAACCGAACACCCCTCAGAAAACGATCTGGGCCAAACAGAACCTCTTCTTGCCCTGAGAGTCGGCCACAAGGGTTGCCGGCTTGTAATTCTTGTCTTCACCGATCCTTTTTTGTCGATCGAGTCTCCTCGGTTGCTGGAGTCCGTTCAGTGGTATGTTGGCTGTGCCTGTGGAGGGCCGTTCCTAACTGTGTGAAGAACAGAACTTGATGTTCCCGAAAAACTTCCTCCCTCCTCTGGAAAGCAGGGGGCTTGGCGTTCAGCTGTCGGCGGGTGTGGGATCGTTCCTGAAACTTTTAATTTACCCGGGTTTTTCCCCTTAAAGGACTTTTAAATAAGCTTGAGAGTTTGATAGGGAAGTTGCTATGAGCTCTGGGTAACTTTGTGGTTTCCTGGTCAAACAGCAGCAGTGACATTCTAGAATAATGCTTCTAGTCCCGTGTTTCAAAGATCCCTTGCTGGTCACCTGCCTTATTTCATTCCTCATGTGGTGTTCCCCCGTTCGTAGAATTTAGATTTCATTTTTCTTCTCTTCTTTTCTTGTCCCCCCCCCAATTCTCATACTCGAGATTTTCCTGGATGACTCGATTAAGGGCTTTTTCTTAGAACCTGGTCGTTGGAAAGGTTGGGAAAAGGGAAAAAATCCCCTTGGTCTGGTTGCCTCTGTTGACTCTACAGAATTCTAAATTGCCTTTTGGAAACGGTCTAGATGCGCGTCTCTAACGAAGAAGTGGACAGAGTGGAAATTCAGAGGAAGGGCATGGAGTGGCCGTGTGTTAGGTATTTAGAATCCTTCACAGAACTGGACTCTGGTCTGAAAGTGGACACGCGCGCTCAGTCTTCCTGTAGTTGCCTCAGTCATGCAGTGTCTTTGTTTACACAACCCGTGTTACCATTTCCTCTTAATTCACTGCACTGGGTCCTAGAAGAGGGCCCAGATCTGTTGTTAGTACACCCAGCAAACTCATGCAAGAAATACTGGGCCTTACGAATTACTCTCTTTAAAGTCCCTTGGGGGAGTGTGTCAGTGACCAGCGTGTTACGTTTCTGCGACTTGGCCACATACGCTTCTTGCTCTGCTCCAGTTGGAGAAACGCTGCCTCACAAGAGCGGGAGTTGGAGCATGTGTGTTATAAATCCCATCAGTAAATACATTGGGACGTGTAATGATACTACCCGTGCTTGCAAACTTGGGCAGGCGGTCGTCCGTCCAGCATCTTTCGCCTCTGTTTGGGGAGGAAGAGTCCGTGAGTGGGCTTGGAAATGGCACCCAGTCCCATAGCTGCGCGCTGTCAATCATTCTCACCGCTGGAAAGATCTCTAGCATGAGGGTGTGGTGCCAAGATCAGTAGGGTAAATTCTCTTGGTTGAAGGCAGGCAGGGGACGATGACCCTGGCCCTTTGTCTTTGACCCCTAGCGCCTTTCTCCATTGCCGGTGCTGCTGGCCCCCTCTTTGCACGGTGCTGTGCGGCAGCTGTGTGCAAATCAGTCTTTTTAACTTTTGTTCTCCAGGATGGTGGAAAAGAGAAATTTTGTTCAGGGTGAAATCTAAGGAAAACGTGACCATCGCTAATCTGCTTTAATTAGTGTGCCAAGTACCTTGTTTTACTGGATTAAGGATTCATAGCTGCATTTTATTTGGTTATAATCACCCTCTACTTGGTGAAATCCGTCAGGGACATAATGTAGGTTACGATTTGACAGGTTAGGTTTGATTTCGGGCTGATCGGGGGGTGGTCTGGAATTTGCAAGAGAGGAAGTTTGTAGTTTACAAATAGGTAGGATCCTTGGGGCTAAAGTGTTGTAGGGTACATCGCCAATAGAAAATAATTTAATGCTTTCTGGCTTTTAAAGAGCTCACTTGTTTTGATCCGTCATTGGTATTTAGTATGAATATTCAGTATAAATAACTTGGTTTGAACCCTGCCTTCGAAGACAGATGGTTAGAGCTGAAGTCTGAATTCCTGGGGCTTTGTCAGTACTCCGCCAGCCATCAGTGCTCAGCCTTCCGTTATCTTGCACATATTAGACCTTTTTAATAAGTGGATGGGGTGTGCTGTCTCTGCTGATGGCTAGCCGAGCCCAGAGTAACTGCCTTAAAGGGGTTGTTTCCAAATGTCACTTGGAGCATGTGGTGGATTGTTGACTCGACCCTACTTTTTACCTGGTGTCTAAAATTCCCCGAGTCTCGTGTATATATTGTGTGTATATGGTTGAGAGGAACATGTCTTGTGATTGATCCCTTGGGTTCTCTGTAGGCACTTAGGCTCTGTGGGATAAAACGCTTTCCGAAACTTCTAGATGCTATGGTGTATGTCTTTGGTCTGAACACAGCCTTCTCTGTTCTTCGAGAATTGCGAGCCATTCCTGTACAGATAATTGCTCTTCCTAAAATGTGGCTTTTAGGATCACCAGTTCATGTGCCTTTTGTCTTGGGAGTGGAGGGAGGAGGTCATTTGTGTTTGAGTTTTGTAAGAAAAACGAAGACACGAAGTGTAGACTGAGCAAGCCTCACTTAGACCTTGCCTTCAGTTTCCCCCCTGGGAATCAGAGCAATTCCATTTTCTGATGATGCCTGTCACATGATTTTTCAGTCTTCAGTTCAAACATCTTATGTGTTTACAAAGTGTTATTTTTCTATAGGGACCTCTGCTGCCCCCCCCCCCCCCCCGTTACATTCGGCTCTATGTACTTGGTGACTTTGGTTTTACTTGGCGTTGGAGCTCTTCTTGGCATACATAAAGCAAAAGAATCCAGACTTTTGTAGGATTTATTCTTCATTGAGGCAAAACTGAAAGGCATCTTTTTACCCTGCCATTAAAAGGTCAGTCATCTGAAATCTTTGTCTGCTCTTTGTAAAACAAAAGCCACCCTCTCTGGAAACTCTTGGCCTCTTCGATGGACAAGACACCTCAGCCACTGAAGATCTGGGGGCCTCCGAGCTGGTGGGAATCCCTAGATGTTGATTTTCCTTGCCTTTTGATCATTGGGGTAGCTGACATTAGAAATTAAACATTAATGTAGAGTGGAAACGTTATAGGGACTTTGAGCCTTTAATCATCTTCTGATTCTGATGGTGGCCATGCCTACCTAGCCCCTTACCCTCACCATCCTGTTACACCGGCAATACCCATCCTGTTCTTGCAGAAAACACAAGTTTTACAAGAGCCACGTATTTTCAGAAGCCACAATGGACAGATTCCATCCGTCAGGGGTGGATGGACTGGGAAACTCTGGAGGGATGGCTCTGGGACTGTGGATTGCTATGGAAAGGAAGGTGGCGTGCAGAGAAGTCGGTGTGACGGGATGCTTTTAAACGCAAGTAAATGGAAGATGCAAAATGATAGTTCTAAAGGGGTCACTTGACCACTCTAAATATACAGCAAAATTAACTGTGTCTACTTATTTTACTTTATCTTTGGGTGGGGGGATAGGCAGGCAAAATGTAACGACAGAGGTGGTTTTTAGGGACCTGTCCAGGGGACCTTGCGTGTGGCATTGGGTTAACAGTAAGGACTGGAGCTAGACCACGTGGCTTCTTATTCTGGCTCAGCATCGACTTGTCCTGTGTCTTTGGACAGGTTCTGCAGCATTGCTGGGCCTCAGTTTCCGTATTTGTTAAAATGTCTTTAACAGCACTAACCATCTCATGGTGGTTTTTGTGCAGCGAACAAGGTGGATTTCTTTATGAAGAGCCCCCAGGGGTATGCCGAGTACCATGTATTAGATACTGTTTGATTAGCAACCGTCCCTGAACGTGACACATGAATTGTGCACGAGCGTGCACATTTATTGGGGACTTCTCAACCCTGCTTCAGAGGAAGTTTGATTTATACAGACTGTGATCATCACTGCGGTGACACTGTCCCCGCCATCTGTGGGCAGATGGAAAAGTGTAGGCGTGTATCTCTTTTGAAGTTACTGAGCCACAGGAAGGACCCTGTGGCCCGTAGCGTGGATTTCTTCCACTGAGGTTTGCGTAAGTAACCAGGTCATTGGCTTACGTGAAGCAGTCACGAATGGGATGAGGTTCAAGGTTGCCAAGATGGGCTGTTGTTGGCAGGTTCCGTTCCCACCGTGTGTTTCATCTTGCGGGCGGGGAGGCTTCTGTCTTTGCTAGTTACCAACTGCTCAGATCCCTGACTCACTTTGAAAGGAAACTCCAAGGGGCGCCTGGGTGGCTCAGTCGGTTGAGTGTCCGGCTTCGGTTCAGGTCATGATCTCGCGGTTCATAGGTTCGAGCCCCACATCGGGCTCTGTGCCAACACCTACCTCAGAGCCTGGAGCCTGAGTCAGTTGGGTTTTGAATGGGAGAATCATCTTGAGTTTCTGGTCAGAAATAAATGTTGAAGATGGTAAGCCTTCTCCCGGCCCTTTGGAATAGGTATTCCTTTCATAGCTGAGGAGTCACTTATGGGGGTTTTTCCTTATTTCTCTTCTGAGTTACTTTGGCGATCCAAGATACTTTTTACCTCCAGATTTGGAAGGAAGATAGGTCCAAATGCACAGGGTTCCTTCTTGGCACTGCTAGACATTGGAGTTATTCACTGTGAACATCCTGAAGAGTTAGAATTTTAAAAGTCTAAATGTTTGCTTCCCTTTTAACAAAAGGCACTAGTAGTTCAGTCGAATGTTTAAAAAAAATTTTTTTTTAATGTTTATTTTTGAGAGGGAGACCAAGCATGAGCAGGGGAGAGGCAGAGAGCGAGGGAGACACAGAATCTGAAGCAGGCTCCAGGCTCCGAGCTGTCAGCACCAGAGCCCGACGCGGGGCTCGAACCCATGAACCACGAGATCATGACCTGAGCCAAAGTCGCACCCTCACGGCCACCCAGTCAGCCCAGTAGTCTTAGTTTGAGTTAAAGATACTTGCTATTATTGCCAAGATTGAAAGCAAAACAAGCAACAAATAGTCTGAGATTCTATTCCTCTAATTTTTGGTGTAGATTTAGACGTCTCCACTGATCAGGGTGTTACAGATGGTTTTGTCACAGTCTTGAAGACTATTTTACCTACTAGAGATGCGTACTATTATAATGTTTAATTCCACAGCTCTCTTGACTACGATGTAGTCTCTATAGGAAGTAAAGGGGCAAAATTGCAGAATGGAGTTTTATGTGGGACCTTTAATAACCAGAAAATAATTGTCGAATTATATATAGTAAATGAGTATATGGAATTATATACATATATGTGTATACATGTGTGTGTGTGTGTGTGTGTGTGTACAATTTGGTAAGTGGAGATGTGTCAAGCCTCAAGACTATCTGCTTTTCATCTGTCTTTCTGGGGTCGTTTTCCTTTTGCCTGAAAGGATTTTAAATACTTGTCTGCTGGTGTTGGGTGGATTTTCCAGCTTTTGTATGTCTGGAGGTCCTTGGGTTTTCCTTCTTTAAAGTAACATATGTATTTATAAGAACTGTAGGATTACCTCCAGTCCTAAGAAATTTACCTTCATTTTATTACTTTGTTAACATTTATATATTTTGATAGAGTGAGCCAGGGAGAGAGGGAGAATCTCAAGCAGGCTCTGTACCCCCCAGTGTAGAGCTTGAAGCAGGGCTCAAACTCACGAACTGTGAGATCCCTGACCAGAGTGGAAATCAAGAGTCGGATGCTCAACCGACGAAGCCAGCCAGCCACCCCAGAAATTTACCTTTATTTTTGAGAGAGAGAGGGAGAGCAAGAGAAATGGAGTATGAGTGGGGAAGGGGTAGAGAGAGCGGGAGACCGAGAATCCAAAGCAGGCTCCAGGCTGTTAGCACGGAGCCTGACGGTGGAGTTCAAAGTCACAAACCGTAAGATCATTACCCGAGCTGAAGTCAACCAACTGAGCCACCCAGGCACCCCAGAAATTTACCTTCATCGTAAAAAGATATGTTGCTTGTTATAGAATTTGAGGATGGTGTTCCCCTCCCCACAAAGCGTTTTATAAAGATATCGCTCCACTGTCTCCTGCTTTGCATTGTTGCCAGTAAGAAGTCTTCTGTCAGTTTTCTCTTTTTTTAAAAAAACTCTCCAAGAGGTGTTGTTTTTCCTAGTCTACTTTTAAAGCCTTTCTTCTTCTCAGTCAGACCATGTCCCTTGGAATAGTTTGTTTCTTGTGTTTCGAGTTCACTGAACTTCTGTAAATTTTGTCAGTTTGGGAAACATCAGAGGCAGCAGGTTTGCAAATGTCTGGTAGCGTGTGCTTTCCCCCTTAGGTTTCTCAGTTGCTGGGCTGCTTGGTGGTGACCCACAGCTCCTTGTGGCTGTTTATTTTATCCCAATTTTCTCACCCCCATTCCTCATGTTTTACTTTAGGTAGTTTTTTTTTCCCCCTTTCTGAAAATTTTTTTAAAAATGTTTACTTTTTTGGGGGTGGAGAGAGAGGGAGAGGGAGAGGGAACAAACAAGCAGGGGAGGGGCAGAGAGAGAGGGAGACACAGAATCCGAAGCAGGCTCCAGGCTCTGAGCTGTCAGCACAGAGCCCGACGCGGGGCTCGAACCCACGAACCATGAGATCCTGACCTGAGCTGAAGTTGGACGCTTAACCCGACTGAGCCACCCAGGCGCCCCCATTACTTTAGGTAGTTTCTGTCTATAATCTGCAGAAGTTTTTTTGTTTGTTTTTTAAAAAACCTCAGATTGTTTTTACTTCTACAAGTTAGATTTTGGCCTTTCTGAATAATCCTCCGCATCTTCAGTGGTCGTCTTACTGTGCTTCGTCTTTGCCTTTGTGAACTCGTGGACCACGGCTCTGGTGGGGGCGTTAGTACACTTGTCTGCTGATCCTGTCCCCTGCGTTATTCACGGTCAGTTTCAGATGGCCTGATGTTTCTCCTCGTTAGAGGTCATATTTTCCTGCTCGTTCGTTTGCCTGATGATTTCTTCTTGGGCGTCGGCCTCACACGCTTTCCTCTGGGTTCTGGTTAGGCTTGTATTTCTTGAGCCTTGCCCTCAATGTGAGAAGCCCTGTAGGAGGCTGTTTGGTCCCTTTGGATCTTGGCACCTCAGCTTTGCTCGAGAGAGCCAGAGACGTGTTTTCGGTGGGGCTGTGTTCGCCCCACTGCTCATGCACGACCCGGATGCATACTTGCTGCCCTGCGGACTGATGGCATTTGCTATTTTGGCTAGCAGGTGCAGGCACCGGTCCCGGCCCCGTGTGGGATTTGGGGATGGTTACCTCTGATTCTTCCTCGGGGTACTTTGAGTCCCATAGTTTCCTCACTAGTGCCTGCTGGTTCGCTGTGAACTCCTGAGGAGGCTCTGGAGTTTTCTGTGTGGCTCTTTTGTCTCCAGGACTCTGCCTTCCAGATTTACCTCTATACCGGGGCCTTTGCAAACCTCAGCTCCCTTTTCCTCCATTTCGATTCCTTCAACTCCTGCTTGAATTTCCCCATCCAAAGGCGGTGGCCTGGAAATTCTCTCAGGACTGGGAGCTGGGCCGTCCTTTCTTACGTGTCTGAGGTTCACCATGCTTTGTTTTGTGACATCCGTCATCTTGTGTGGGTTTTTCGTTTGTTTCAGGCAGGACGGAAGTCACTCAGTCCTGACCCTGTCATTCTGGTCCTTGAACGTTGAATGAGAGGGAGAAGGGTACCGTCAGGAAACATAAATAACTACCACGTTTGCACTTGATCTTAGTCATGGTCCTGACCTTTCCATTTAGTTTTATTAGTCATTATACGAAGAAGAGTGAATTGCATAAGTAATCTCTGACGCAATATAGGAGAATCTCAAAATAAAGAAGCAATTGACCTATAAATAGCAAGTCCCGTTCTGCAAGAGAGCGTGTGACTATTAGAAATGCTTCAGACTCTTTGAAGTTCTGGAGCCTCTGTTTCTAAAAGAGGAAAAAACGGTTTAGTGACTAGAACATATTGTGCTTAATCAATCTTATCTTAATCCTAATGAGACACCTGGAAGGTTTTATTATCCCTGTTTCATGGCCGAGTCAACACATTTCCAAAATACTTAACTGGTAACACCTTTTTCTTTCTTTTTTTTTTTTTATTTATTTCTTTTTTTTAATGTTTATAGTTTTGAGAGAGAGAGAGAGAAGGAGCAATGGAGGGCAGAGAGACACAGAATCTGAAGCAGGCTCCAGGTTCTTAGCTGTCAGCACAGAGCCCGATGTGGGGCTCGAACTCCGGGACCGTGAGATTATAACCTGGGCCGAATTTGGATGCTTAACCGACTGAGCCACCCAGGCGCCCCAGCAGCACATTTCTCATAAGTAGCAAAGTCAGGATTGGAATCCAACGCTTCATACCTATCTGTAATGCCTGCTTTTGCCCACTACACCATGCCTCCTTCCGTCGGGGCCATCAAATGCAGGTCTTCGTTTTTCAGGTGCCTCTGGGACAGTCAGGTACAGAAGGGGCCCTCCTTTTGGTGCCTCGTGGGCCGCACCGTGGCTGGTTCCCAGCCGCACTGGTAGAGCACCTTTGTGCAACGCTCACTCCGTGTGCCCCCTTAGATCTTAGTAAGTGCTTTCTTCCCCTGCCCAGTGTTTGTATTCCTTCTTTAATGAACTAAAAATTCTTTTTTTGCTTCCTGCAGTGAATAGAAAGACCGGGGAAGCTTTAGCTTATCTTGAGCAAAACACATTTTGCTTTCGCGTCCTTTCTGGAGTCCTCCAGTATTAGAGTTGAGAGTTCCGTTCATGCACAAGGAAACTGGGGAGCCGTCCGTCCTGGATGCGAGAGAACATTCAGGACCTGGTGGACTATTCCTTTTAGGTGGCTGTTCCAAACGGATCTGTGATTAATTTGTGGCTGTAATGGCTTTTTCCCATGCTTCTCTGGGAGGTTCCTCTTTGACTTGGCTTTTCAGTAGCCGGACTGGAGTTGCTGGGCTCTGAGGGACAAGAGTTAAAGTACTGGCCCACCGCATGGATGCATTTCTTACAACACAGGTTTGGGAGGGGAGTTCATATCCGTAGCTCTTCATACATTCCCCGTGGTCTTAAGCGTTGTCCCAGATACAGTGGTCACCGCCGCGAAGCTGAAGGTCAGATGTCTTGTGTCGAGTAGCGGAGAGTTAGCAGATCATTTCGGGGTGTGCTAGAGGGTCCCAGTGGTCACGGCATGCACGCGTTCTGTTTCCTGCCGGATGGCACATGCCACTCCCCCACATTCACGGTCAGCCTCCTCCCTGCAGCCGGAGCTCTGGGCTGCTGTTTGGATATCTCAGATGATTTTTACGAAACTACTCCCTTGCCCTCCCGGAGGCCAGCACAGCACCGGTTCTCTCCGTTTAAAAGAAACCCCCTAGGTGGCTCAGTCGGTTAAGCATCTGACTTTGGCTCAGGTCATGATCTCGTGGTTCGTGGGTTCCGAGCCTCACATAGGGCTCTGTGCTGACAGCCCAGAGCCTGGAGCCTGCTTCAGATTCTGTGTCTCCCTCTCTCTCTGCCCCTCCCGCACTCATTCTCTGTTTCTCTCTGCCTCAATAATAAATAAAAACATTAAAAAAAAATAAAAGAAACCCCCTCCCTTTTATCCTGGCCGTGGCCCCATCTGCAGAACAAAGGGAGCTGCTGTGATAAACGTAACGTCTGGCTGGTTTTGTGTGCACAGGTACTTCCTGGAGGTTTATGGGATGCCCCGTCTCCCCCGCCTATCTTAGAATTTTAACTGCTTGGCAGATCATTATTCAGGTGGCGTGATCGGGCCTCCCAAAATCCTCTTCTGTGTCTTCTCGAGTTCCTGATGCATGTGAGGCCACCCCGGTGTTCCTTCTCACACACGCTGGGCCTCCCTGGCTCTGTGCGTGAATAGTGTCGAAGGCAGCCCCCTTTATGGAGGCCCAGGGGGGCAGCCCAGTCCTCTGTCTGGCAAGACAGCGGAGGTCCAGGTGGATTTTGGGGGCGTGGGGTAGCTCAGTTGTTGGGTGTTAGGACATCCAGAAGGTTCGAGCTGGGGTGGTGGTTGACCCCCTAGCAGGAAGACCGTGGAACGGGGCGGCACATGAAGTCCCCGGGCGACTGAGCAAACCCAGGCTGGTGTTTTGTGGTGACCTCGAAGGAAGGCGCACGGGTTCAGGAGTTGGGTTAAACGCAGGGTGGACTTGGAGGTTCCCTGCGGAATGTTCTCGCCCCCTTCCTGCTATCCTGTGTCTCTAGCTGAAGCAAAGGCCCATCCTTACTACCCAGCCAGGAGTCCAGGGCTGAGCCGTGCCTCCGCGAGCTTGCGTTTCACCCTGGATCGGATGTCTGGGATGTGGGAGCTGGGGCACCCTTGTCACTTGACTCCAGGTGGCTTCGATCATCCTACGGAATGGTAGGGAGGGGATGAAATAAGCCTAGAGGTCAGCGTGCCAGGGCTCTGGGCACCCATGCTGGCACTTTGGTGCTGGGGTCCCAGCTGTCCTGTCTCCCGCCACACCTCCTTATCTGTTTTCTTGAGGCACTCCCTGGCCAGGCAGCGACTTCCCTAGTGATTCCGTCTTCCCCCTCTCCTTCCAGGCCGTGTGGCAGGGACTCAGTGCTTAGCCTTCTGAGCCCACGTTCCTCGCTTCCCTTCTTGCCAGGCACCAGTTGTCGGGTGTCCCCAGAGCCGGGACTCGGTGGGCAGGGGGCACTCATGGCCACCTGGCCTCCAGGAGGAGCAGCCTTCCCCTCCCCGCACCTTCCGGGAGGCCGCCCTGGCTGGGATAGCCTTCCGAAGCCTTGGTGTGCAGGAGGTTGAGCCCCGAGGCGTGTGTAGACTCCATGTGTCCAGCCTGTAGATCGTAAGGCAGGTGACACCAGGGTGAGACGCTCGTCCCTGAATGATCCTCAGACTTTGAGGATTGAAGGCGGAACAGGTTTTCCTGGCCATCTTAACAATGAGACCCTTGATTAGAAATTGGGGGAAAAGAAAACTTTAAGATTCTAGAATCGGAGATTGGGTTTGAATCCCCGTTTACTCCTCTTAGCTCTCCATGGAAGAGTCACTCCCCCCCACCTCCCAACACCCCCTGTGCAGGGTGGCCACGAGGAACACCTAACACAGCACTTACCACTCAGTGCGCCCGTATAAATCCATGTGCAGTTCAGTACCCGCCGCCGCGCTAAATCCTTCACGTGGGACAGGCCCATTTAATTCCCCTCCCAAACCCTGTGGGATAGGTCTTTTATTATCACCCCATTTTACTGATGGGAAAACTGAGGCACAACATGCACTGTGCTTAAGAGATAAAGAGCTCCAAGACACATCACAGGACTCAGGACCTGGTTTCTATCCATGAAGAGCCACCATGGAGTGCTGCCGATGGAGAGACAGGAGGGTTGTGTTTCTTTGTTCTTTTTAATTAAAAAAAATTTCTTTCAATGTTTAGTGCAGGCAGGAGGGGGGCAGAGAGAGAGAGGGAGACACAGAATTTGAAGCAGGCTCCGGGCTCTGAGCTGTCAGCACACAGCCCGATCGGGGCTTGAGCCCTCGAACCGTGAGCTCATGCCCTGAGCCGAAGTTGGACGCTTAACTGACTGAGCCACCCAGGCGCCCCGAAAGGTCACGTTTTAAGTGTTTGGAGCAGTCTGAGAATTCTGCAGTCTGGGCAAAGTGATCCTGTTTTAACCCTTAGGAGTGGGACCCTCGCGGAAGGCCTGTCCAAGGGCACCAATTCATATTTCAAAATTCAAGTTGTTTGCCAGGTCCTGGGATGGAACTCAAAAAAAAAAAAAAAAAAAGATTTGTGAAGTCTGATCCTGTGGTATGGGGACCTCCGTCCAGAGAGAGGAAACAATTTGTGACATTCGTGGACCTGGACTGAAGAGCAAGGAGGGGTTGTTTAGGGACATTGGGGCCTCCGTAAGGTGACCTGGGCACAGAGTTCTTCCTTCCACTGAGAGGAGAGGAGGAGGAGACTCTTGGCGAGAGCGGCTCTTGTGACTTCCTGGCGGAATGTTAGGGACCAGTGCCAGTGTCTCTGCCAACAAATGATGCGCAGAGAGAGACAGAGACAGGCCCAGTGCCCAGGGCTCTGCTGGCCGGGCAGCTGCCTGTGGGAGAGCTGCATGGATATCGTAGGGTGTTGGGCTGCTGACCCCGCCCCCACCCCAGCTTCCGCTGTGTCTTTGGGTGGGACTGGCCCATGACCCGTGGCTCCGCTCTGTAGCAGCTGCTTCTGGAAGGCCTTTGTGCTCAGTGGTTTCTCCGACCTCACCAGTGGACTGGGAGGAGGCAGGGTTCATTAACTCTTCTTTACCAATACGGTGAGCTCCACAGCAGAGGGTTAGACGATGCTTTGAAAAGGCACATGTGGCGGGTTGTGGGAGCCGGGGGAGGACATCAGACCCCAGTCCAGTTATTTCTATCGTGTTGAAAAGCCTTAGCGTTGACACGGTATTCTTGTAGTTGATTCCAGAATTCCCACACACCCTCACCCCCCCCTTCCCGGGTACAGAAATGGTACCCTGACCGGGCGCCCGGAGAGACGGTGCTGTGGGCTGGGGCCGGGCAGTCCCCAGCAGCCCCGATGGGCCTTAAATGAAAGAGCCTAGCTCTGCCCCGGATAGGAGCCTCGGATGCTTTAAGCCTTGGTCCCCGGGTCAGTCTCAGCCCAGGATGTCGTCGCAGGCGTGGAATCTATTTGTTGGATGACAGCATCACCCCCCTTTGGTTATGTAGGTAGAGACAGACAAACTTCCTGTCTTCAGCTTTGTTAAATAAAAGACAAACCCCAATCTGGATTTTTATTTATTTCTTTGTTTTGAGTACCAGGGGAAGAGTTGACTTGAACCTGAGGTCCAGGGCTAGTTAAAAGGGTGGGGGCGGAAGAAGGGACTGATTGATCACTGTCCTTTTCTGGTTTGGGTCAGAAGGCTTTTAGCATAAACTCACATTGGCTCCATCCTGAGTTTTACAGTTAGTGTGGGATTTCCATTTTTGTGTGTTCAGGCACCCCCTCTCTGGCCTGGGTGATCAGGGGAGGGGCGGTGCTCCCGCACACCGGGCCTCAGGGTGCCCGGGCATCTCCGGCAGCCCATCTTTCTTTCCATCGTTTATGCTGATTTCTTTGAAATTGTGTATGAGCTTTTCCTTGATGAAACTGGGCTCCTCCTTTCCTTGTTATTTTTTTCCTGCTAAACGTGGGATTCTGTCTAGAGAAGTCTTTGTAGATCCTCGGTCCTCGGTTCTCCTGCGTAAGTGCCCACCACCCTCCTACCAGGCTGATGCAGCTGGGTCTGCTGCGTGACGGAAGAAACCAGAAGCTAGGGGCGTGCCCCCAGCAGGGGTGTCCTGCGCAGGGTCACATGTTGGCCAGATACCTCTGATTTAATTGACCAGCAGTCATCACCGATGACAAATCTTTTAGGCAGTTGTGGGACTGGGCAGCTGCCCCCCGAAATTTGCTTGAAGTTCCTGGTAAGCATGCAGGCTTCTGGCCACATTTATTTAAGGAAGATGGTCTGTGAATTTCACCCGAAGCAGTTTCATTCCTGCCGTGGCCATTTCCGTGGCCACCTCAGAGATCTGACTGCAGGGGCATCCCTTCACCTCCCATGCAAATCCTGCTCTAACATGCTTGCGGTTGCCACGGAAACTGGGTACCGGTTTCCTGCCTTTTTCCTGGATCCAGGCTTCTCTTAGTCTCTTAAATACGAAAGTCTGTGCCACGTGCTTCTGCCCTCTGTACCTTCTTCCCCCACCCTGCACAGGACACGGGTAAACCTGTCCCTGATCTTTCCGGCAGTATCTGACCCTCCTGGAAACATCTTATCAGGTTGGGAGTTTTCCTTGATGAAATCAAGAGGGAGGAAATAGACACTGGATCCAGACGCAAGGCCCTCACCTCGGCTTTGTGAGGTTCAGAGGCACCTTGTCTGTGAAGGGAGCGACAGCCGTTACTGTCACTTGTGGTTCACATGTGCCTGGGTTGTTAGACGTGGCTTTTTATGCAGAACGTTCCTTGATGTTAGTCCAGTCC
>PJEM01018059.1:0-19924 GCA_004023845.1 Helogale parvula
CCCCCCCCCTTCCCCTTCCCATGGTCCCCTGTTAGGTTTCTCCTGTTAGACCTATGAGTGAAAACATATGGTATCTGTCCTTCTCTGCCTGACTTATTTCACTTAGCATGACACCTTCGAGGTCCATCCACTTTGCTACAAATGGCCATATTTCATTCTTCCTCATTGCCATGTAGTATTCCATTGTATAGATAAATCACATCTTCTTGATCCATTCATCAGGTGATGGACATTTAGGCTCTTTCCAGGATTTGGCTATTGTTGAAAGTGCCGCTATGAACATTGGGGTACATGTCCCCCTATGCATCAGCAGTTCTGTATCCCTTGGGTAGATCCCTACCAGTGCTATTGCTGGGTCATAGGGGATTTCTCTTGATAGTTTTTTGAGGAACCTCCACACTGTTTTCTAGAGCAACTGTACCGGTTTACGTTCCCACCAACAGTGTAGGAGGGTGCCTGTTTCTCCACATCCTTGCCAGCATCTATAGTCTCTTGACCCTGGGTGGCTCCATCGGTTGAGTGTCCGACCGTGGCTCAGGTCATTATCTCACAGGTCTTGAGTTCAAGCCCCCTTTTGGGCTCTGTGCTGACAGCATGGAACCTGCCTCAGATCCTCTGTATCCCTTGTCCTTATTGCCTTTTAAAATTGCATTTGGCCAAAGTCAAGCTCAGAGGAGAGGAGGCCAAGCAGAGGTCCCCAACTTGGAATTATCCTTGGACAGTAAGTCAGGCAACATTACAGGCAAGATGGTTCTTAGCTACTTCAAGTTGAGCTCAGTTTCCGCCTGATGTGTGAGCACTGTTTTCTCACAGGTGGAGGAACAGGTGTGGGGGAAGAACCAAGGCCTGGACTTGGGAGTCTGAAGGACTGAATTTGTATCATGACTGTCTATTTCCTGTTCCTATTTTCTTTGAGAGCCTTGGTTTTCATATTTGTAAAAAAGTAGAGTTAACAATATCTGCATCACAAGATTATTTTAAGAACAAAATAACATGAAAAACACCTAGAATAGTGCTTGGTACTGTAAATTTTATCTTGCCTTGTCTTGCTTTTTTATAATACACAAGTTAGGGGATAAAGTGGAAACAATGCTTCCTGAAATCAAAACCCTAGGCAAAGGCAATCCTCCTGGAGCGTATCATGGTAATAAAGTCACTGTTTTACATACTGTTTGGTTAGAACCCCAGCTCAGTCACTTGGTGTGTAGGCAAATCACACCATGTCTCTGAGCCTCAGTTTCCCTTTCTTTCCCCAGGCAAGGGAAACAAAAGCAAAAATAAACAATTGGGATTACATCAAAATGAAAAGCTTTTGCACAGTTAAACCATCAACAAAATGAAAAGGCAACTTACTGAATGGGAGGAGATATTTGTAAATGATATATTCAAGAAGAGGTTAATATCCAAAATATTAAGAATTCAAACAACTCAACACCAAGTAAAAATCAGATTAAAAACTGGGCAGAGGACCTGAATAGACATTTTTCCATAGAAGATTTACACATGGCTAACAGACGTATGAAAAGATGCTCAACATCACTCATCATCAAAGAAATGTAAATCAAAACCACAATGAACTATCACCTCACACCTGTCAGAATGGCTAGTATCAAAAAGACAAGAAATAACAAGTGTTGATGAGGATGTGGAGAAAAGGGAAGCGCTGTGCACTGTTGTGGGAATGCAAACTGGTACAGCCACTGTGGGAAACAGATGGAGGGTCCTCAAAAAATTAAAAATGGAACTGTCATATGATCCAGTAATTGCACTTCTCTACCTAAGGAAAATGAAAACACTACTTTTTTTTTTTTTTTCAGAGAGAGAGAGAGAAAGAGAGCGTGCACATAAGTTTGGGAGAGGGCAGAGGGAGAGAGAGAAGTCCAAGAAAGCTCCACACTCAGCATAGAGCCTGGCCCGGGGCTTCATCCCATTACCCTGGAATCATGACATAGGCTGAAATCGAAAGTCAGAAACTCAACTGACTGAGCCACCCAGGCATTCCAAAACACTGATTTTAAAAGTTATATGCACCCCTGTTTACTGAAGCACTTTTTATAATAGCCAAGACATGGAAGCAACCTAAGTGTCCCTTGAGAACAGATGAATAAAGATGTGGTACCTATACACAATGGAATATTACTCAGCTATAAAGGTAGAATGAAATCTTGCCATTTATGACAACATGACAACCTAGAGGATATTGCCTTAATAAGCAAAATAAGTTGGAGAGAGAAAGGCAAAAACAAAATCAATGAAAAACAAACAAACAGAAACAGACTCATACATATAGAGAATAAGTTGGTAGTTGCCATATGGGAGGGTCAGAGGATGGGCAAAAAAGGTGAGAAGAATTAAGAAGAAAGAAGTTCTTATTATAAAGTAAATAAGTGATGGAGATGAAATATAGTACAAGAAATATAGTCAATAAAATTGTAATGATGTTGTATGGTGACAGACAGTGACCACACTCACCATGGTGAGCACAGAGCAATGTACACAATCACTCAATTATGGTGCTGACCACCTGAATCAATGTAACACTGAATGTCCACTATATTTCGATAACTAAAAACTGGTGATAAGAAAAACAAATAAACAAATAATACCTGCTTTTTTTCTTTTTCATAGAATTGATCCCTCTTGTTAATCAACTCCTGTTTATCTAATTTAGTTCAACAATTTCAAGTCCAATCTCATTATCATACAGTGTTATATTAATTTCAGGAGTACAATATAGCGATTCAACAATTCTACACATGACTCAGTGCTTATCAAGGTACCTGTAACTTTAATCCCCTTCACCTATTTCACCCATGCCCCACCCATCTCTCTTCTGGTAACTACCAGTTTGTTCTCTATAGTTAAGAGTCTGCTTTTAGCCATTTTGTTTATGGCTGAGTAATCGTCCATTGTATGGACTATGCATGTGTATATATACACACATATATATACACATGCCACATCTTTTTAACAGTAGCTTTTTTTAATAGTATGAGAATTAGAGACTATACACGCAGTGAGCTACTAACTGAGTGAGGTCTGAACCCTGGGCTGCCCTGGCTTTGCCCCTATCAGCACTATGACTGTGGGTGAAGTCCTTCCTCATGGACTTTGCTTTCTTTTCCTATAAAACAATGGGTCATTAGATGTCTTCATTGGTGAATTCTACCAAATGTTAATATCAATCAACACCAATCCTACATAAACTCTTCCAAAAATATAAAAGAGGAGGGAACACTGTCAACTAATTATATGAAGTCAGTATTATTCTGATACCAAAACCAGAACAGCCATCATCATAGGAAAGAAAACTACAGTCCAATATTCCTTATAAATATAGATATAACAAAATCCTAAACCAATCCAGTAACATATAAAAATGATTATTACACCATAACCAAGTAGGATTTATCCCTTGAAAGCAAGACTGATTCAGCACATCAAAATTAACCAATATAACACATCATACTAATAAAGAACAAAAATTACATAATCATCTCAATAGACACAGAAAAAGTTTTCATAAAACGCAACATCCCCTCATGATGAAAACACTTGAACTATATGAGCAGGAGAAAATCACCCCAACCTGATAAAGGGCATGCGTGGAAAGCCCACAGCTAACATCATATTTAATGGTAAAGACTGAAAACTTCCCGCTAAGGTCTAAAACAAGACAAAGAGGTTGGGGTTCACTGTTTCTATTCAGCACTATACTGAAGGTTCTAGACATGCTATTTGGGCAAGAAAAAAAAAAGTCATCCAGATAGTGAAGTATAAAACTGTCTCTAGTGGGGCACCTGGGTGGCTCAGCCAGTTAAGCATCCATCTCATGATTTTGGATCAAGTTTGTGCAGCTCATGAGATTGAGCCTCACATCAGGGCTCTGAGCTGGCAGCGTGGAACCTACTTGAGATTCTGTCTCTCTCTCTGTCCACCTCCTCTTTCAACATGAATAAATAAACCTAAAAAAATAAAAATAAAACTATATTTGTAGATGGCATAATCTTGTATACAGAAAAACAAAGGAATACATACACACAGACACACACACACACCATCTTAAAGAGAAAGAAAACAAGTTTAGTAAGGTTATAGGTAAGATAAGTATACAAAAACAATCAGAAAATGAAATTAAGAAATAATCCCATTTCTAGTAGCAAAAAACCCACTTAGAAATAAATTTTAAAGAAGGCATGCATGACTTATACACTGAAAACTATAAAACATAGAAAATAAACAGACTTAAATGGAAAGACATTTTATGCTCATGGAGTGGAAGATTTAACAATATTAATATGGAAATACTCCCAAATTTATCTATAGATTCAACACAATCTCCATCAAAATCACAGCTGATTTTTTACAGAATCTGACTGGCTACTCCTAAAATTCACGTGGTGCCCAGAATAGCCAAAATAATCCTGAAAAAAACATTGGAAGATTCCCATAACCTGATTTCAAAATTTACTACAAAATCACAGTAATCAAGACTGTCTGATACTAGTATAAAAATAGACATAGATCTATGGACTAAAATTGAGAGTCCAAAAATAAATGCATATATTTATGGTCAATTTATTTTCAACAAGAGCAAAAGAATAGTCTCTTTAACAACAGTCTCTCCAGCAAATGATGCTGGGACATTTGGATAGTCGTATGCAAGAGAATGAAATTGGACCCCTATCTCACACCATATACAAAAATTAACTCAAAATGGATCAAAGATCTAAACATGAAATGAAAACTAAAAATCTCTTAGAAAAAAAACACCCTAGGTCTTCATGAGCTTTGATAAGATGATGATTTCTTAGCTATAACCCCAAAAGCACAACCAAAGGAAAAAAATAGAGAAGTTGAACTTCATTAAGTTTAAAACTCTTGTGTTCTAAAGGAAAATATTAACAAAATAGAAACGCAACCCACAGAACAGGAGAAAATATTTGTAAATCACATATCTGGTACAAGGCTGATATTCAGAATATATAAAGAAGTATTGCAATTCAACAACAGAAAGACAAATAGCACAATATAAAAATGGACAAAGATCTGAATAGATATTTCTCAGAGAAGATATATGGATAGCCAATAAACACAAGAAAATATGTTCACATCGTGAGTCAGTAGGGAAATGAAAATCAAAGGCCTAATGGGACACCACCTCTTACCCATTGAGGTGGCTGGAACAAAAAAGACAAAACATAACAAGTGATGGCAAAGATGGGAGAAATTGGAACTCCCATATATTGTTGATGGGAACGTAAAATAGTGTGGCCATTCTGGCAAACAGCTTGGCAGTTTCTCGCAAAGTTAAACACAGGTGAAAATATGACCTAGAAATTCTATTCCTGGGTATATACCCAAGAGAACTGAAAACATATGTCCATTAAAAAGAACAACCTTGTACACAAATTTTCATAGCTGCATTGATAGCCAAAAAAATGAAAAACAACTCAAATGTCCATCAACTGGTGAATAAACAAAATATCCATACGACTGAATATAATTCAACCATAAAAAGAAATGAAACTCTTACTCATGCTACAATATCACCGAACTTTGAGACATTATGCTGAGTAGAAGGAGTCAGGCAGAAAGGGCATATACTGTCTGATTGTTCACAATAGGTAAATGCCTAGAAAAAGTAGATTTGTGGCACTTAGGACTGAAACAAGGGGGAATAGGAGTGGCTGCTTATGGATACGGAGTTTCTTTTACAGATGATTAAAATGTTCCGGAATTAGTTGTGATAATTGTACAACTTTCTAAACATCATAAAATTCACTGAATTGTACACTTTACAAGGGTGAATTACACGGTATGTGAATTATATTTTTAAAAGAATAATAAAGCTCTAAAAAGAAACAAAACCAATGATGTCAGTCTACAAGAATCCTGTCTATAAAGGTTGCCATAGTAAAAATCTGAATCTCCAATATCTGTAGCTCTCTGATCTCTAAGTTTGAGAAATCACCTTTTTTGCCTCAACCTATGTCTCATATTCTCACAGTGAAATAATGATGAGTCAAAATCAAGAGATGGGTGCTTAACTGACTGAGCCAGCCAGGTGCCTCTTCAATGAAACCTTAAAGGAAAGGCTCTGCTTTATTTGCAAAGGAAGGAGTCTGTGGACCCTCAGCAGAACTGTTCAAAATCTCAGCACAACAAAACTTAGGGACATGGACTTAGCAGTGAGGCAAGCTCTGTTTTAAATGTCATCTCTGGGGCGCCTGGGTAGCTCAGTCGGTTGGGCATCCGACTTCAGCTCAGGTCATGATCTCATGGTTCATGGGTTCAAGCCCCGTATCAGGCTCTGTGCTGACAGTTCAGAGCCTGGAGCCTGCTTTGGATTCTGTGTCTCCCTCTCTCTCTTTCTGCCCCTCCCTGATCACACTGTTTCTGTCTCTCAAAAATAAATAAATGTTTAAAAAAATCTTTTTTTAAATGCCATCTCTGCTGCTTATAGGCTATGTGACACTGGGTAACTATTTTACTTCCTCCAGCGTCAGTTTCCATGGGAATAAAATACACACACAGTTCCACCTGCCTCACAGGGTTATTTGGAGGAATCCTCAGAATAGCTAAGATTCCCTTAGCTCAATTCTGGACAGATAAGAACAATTTAATACAGAGTGAACATTACTATTTTTAATGATCATTATCTGCAGTTCTTATTTCTTTATTAAACAAAAACAAGCACTTGTCTTCAAACCAGTGCAGTCACACCTTGATCCTGTGGTGGACTGCCAGCAACCTGCACCAACTCCCCTCTCTGTCTGGAATGTTCCTCCCAATCCTTTCCCTTACCTCCTTCAAGTCCTTGTGCTAATGCCTCCTCTTCACTGAGGTTTTCTTTTAGTTACTTATTTTTGGTGGGGATCCCTTTTAAATTTCAACTACATTCAAACTGCTACACCTAGAAATATATTAGAATACCATTCACCTAGCGTTATTTTTTCTTCTTAATATTTATGATCTTCTAATATATAATTTCCTTGTTATATTTATTGAATTTGTCGTTCCTTCTTGGATATAAAATTCAAACACACACAAAAAAACAAGATAGAGTCTGTTCTATTCATGGATATATCTCTAGTGCCAAAAATTGAGCTAGATCACTGGGGCACCTGGGTGGCTCATTGGCTAAGCGTCCGGCTTGGCTCAGGTCATGATTTCATGGTTTGTGGGTTTGAGTCCTGCATCAGGCTCTGTGCTGACAGCTCGGAGCCTGGAGCCTGCTTTGGATTCTGTGTCTCTGCCCCTTCCCGGCTCATGCTCTGTCTCATTCTCAAAACAAAACATTAAGAAGAATTTTTAAAAATTGAGCTAGATCACAAGGTAGGCCTTCAATAAAGGTTTACTGACTACATGGATATGTACATATGAATATATATAAATGTGTGTGTGTGTGTGTGTGTGTGTGTGTGTGTGGTGTGGAGTGGAGTGTGAGTAGAAAGTGAGATATCACATATGCATTGCTCAGGACAAGGGTGGATCCTTTTCCCTACACTCAGCATTGGGAAGCTAGGGAAAAGACAAGGTGGAGAAAAAGGAGGAGGAGAAGGGATTACAGTTTTCACAAACTCAGACTTAGGAAAGCCAGTCCCTTTGTGGCCACTGAAATAGCTGTTGGCTCATTTTATAGTATTTCTGTAAACTTATGTGCACCCAAGTGACTTGGGTACAGTTACTAAAAAGCAGGTGCAGTTCAGCAACCCTGTGCACAGTCCCTGCTCATCAAGGGGCTCCCAATTTGCCTGACTAGATCACACACACACACACACACACACACACACACACACACACACCCCTCATATATACACGTATCATCTTTGCCAATCATTGGCTATATGTTATCTAATTTACTTGTTACCACAGTCTTAAGTAGATCATATTATCTATATTTATCTATGTTTGCAGATGAAGAAACGAAGTCTCAGAGAGACAGAATGAAATGCCTGAGTCACTTGGTGGTAACTTCCAGAGCGGGGTCCAATCCCAGAGCTGAGCTGACCTGACCCCAAGTCTGTATTCTTTGTAAAATATAGTATGCCCATCATGAATAAACACTTCAGTCATAAGTACCAAAAGGCACTTATATATGATCTGAAGATAGCAGTAGTTTCATTTCTAATGCACATATTTTAATCGGACACCGGGCTTCCTGTCCTGAGTTCCTGCTGTCTTGTGACATTGTACTTTTGTTCCCGAATAAAAGCAAAAGATTCTTTCTGTTGCCATCCTAAAACAAACAAACCAAAAGGCACTTACAATCCTACATGAACAGATAAAACATGTCCCCGAGAACAAATGGTGAACACGACAGCATAGAAAGTTAGGCACTGGTCGAACTAGTCAGAGAAGGAGTAAGGGGGTTGGCAAAGTTCTTTAGAGGGGAGAGGAGAGCTATTACCTTCACCTGTTCAGGAAGACAGAGCATGAATAGAGGGCAAAGTTAAGTGCTGTGAACGGCATGATTGAAAGATTAGTTCTCTAAGCCAGGCTGCCAAATAAACAGGTCACAGATGATGAAAGCACACTGGACTTGGACGTGCGGTATCTCAGTAGAACTCCCAACAGAGGTGGTGACCGCCGAGGAGCTGGCCACGGCTGCCCAGAAAGCCCCAAGGAGAGCCTCGTATGTGTCAGCCCTGAGTTCCAAGGAGAACTCCAAGTGTTCTCACAAGCTGAGAAATAGCCTCGGGACAGGGTCTTGTCAAGGAGCTTAGTCATCTCTTTCAGCTAAGTTTCAGAGAGGTCAGTCAACTTGGCCTAGGTCACATAGTTCAAAGCAAATTCAAGATTTGAACCCAGACCCCCTGTTTCCAAGGCAGGGTACCGTACAGACACTTAGCACAGTGAGAAGATTTACAGAGAAAATGACAAGCAGGGCTGGGAACAGCGTACCCTCCCCCAAAGGTGTCTCCCTGCCTCCATTCCACTTAGCATGACTGGCCAGTTAGGTCTCCAGGTGGCCTTTATACTGGACAGGTTTTATTGTTTTGATTTTCTTTTTTTTCCCCTCCTCTCACTCCATTGATGCTTGCTCACTGGGCCATACTGCCTGGTTCTCTGCTCGCCTATACAGCCCAACTTACCACTTCTTCTCAGGTGCCGTTATGTCTGGTAACTGCATGTCACACACTATGGGTACTACATGACTGATGCTTGTTTCCCCAGAAAGGCATTCTGCAAAGAAGGTGCCTCTCCCTCCCCCACTACAGTAAAAGGCTCAGAGCAGGCTCAGAGTTCCTCTGGAAGGCTAGGTGTCTGATGCATGCCAGAGAACAGGTCTGCATTCAAATCCAGGACTTTCTGCCCCCACCACCATGCTGTCCTTCTGTACTAGCCAGCGGGTCTGATCACTGCTGTGACCTCGGGCAACCTCACATAGCCTTTGGCTAGTATCTCAGAACCCCAGTCACCATCCATCTCCCTTTGCCCCAGGAAGATAAGCCTCTCTGGTCGACTGGACACATCGGCCTTAGAAACCTTGAGCTACCAGAATCAGGGCACCAGGCTGGCTGGGCACAGTGGGGGCATCCGGCCCTGATAAGAACTCGCCACGGCTGGGCAAACTCTCAGAGACGTAAGGCTTTGTGTAAGCACAAGATTAGAAGAATACATTATTAAAATATTTATTTATTTTCTTATAGGGATTGACATAAAAAGGGGGGAGAAAAGGTTCCTAGGAGAGATAAGACCCAATGAGACTTTTCCTTGGTTTTAAATATATGGCTGTTACAGAAATTAAGTTAATATTATTCATAAATAATAAATAACAAAAACTGTCAGCTGGAAGCAGTGGCCTTTTCAATTGGCTAACACATGAACCAAGGATGCCAGTGGAAATTAAAAAGGAAAAATGTAAGCAAACAAACAAACAAACAGAAACTCACTTTGCTCTTTGGACCAGACTGACACAGATTTAGGATACTGGTTGTATGTGAAGAGAGAAAGAGGAGCAGGATGAGGCTGGTGATGGGGAGATAGTAATCTTCAAGTGGATCTCTAATTTTAATTTCTTTTAGGATAAAAGAAAGGTCTGACGCAAGTGTGACAGAGCCCTGGCAGGTATTAATCCTGTATGGAGAGCACACAGTGGCTGATTGTACTGTCTCCATACTTTCTGCATTTTATTTTCAGTTTCGTGATTAAAGCAAACAAATGAACACATCCCTGACACCTATCAATTTACACTTTGCAAAGCTCATTACACAAATAACCTTGAAAGCAAGACAAAGCAGGGTTTATTGCCCACATTTTACATTCAGAGAATTTGATGTTTGCAGGGAGGGTGGGGGAGGGGGCTCTTTAATCAAGGACACATAGTGGCAGAGTGATAGAGCTGGCACTTAATTCAACTTCTGGTTGAGGGCTCCTTGTGCTATATTCACCTTGACATTGAAGACACAACTGCTCCCTCTTGCAGAAAAATCTCTACAGGGTTGGGTTGATCCAAGGACAAACACGGCACCAAGGCACTTGTGAGCTCAGCGTCTCTGCCGGTCTACCCACATTCCTACCACTCTGCTCTCCAACAATGAACCTTGATATCACTGGTCCAGGAAATGTTTTCTAAAGCCTAGATATAAGGCTGGGACTCCTAGGTGGTCCTCTCTTGCACCCTGCTGCACATTCATACCAGCTTCTATGACCTTTCCTGTCTATTTATTCTTTGTGAGTTGGGGTATGGCACCTGAGTGGGGATTTCCACCTCCCCTACCTCCCTAGGATAGACTGCACACTGGGAGGGAAGGCAGTACAATGCAGTGCAGGGGTTAAGAACCCAGGCTGTTGGCATCAGAAAGACCTATATGTGGACCCTGTTCCACGCTTCACCCCTGCACACCTCTATTTCCTTAACTCTATAATGGAGATACTAAAACTCTTGAAAACCGCAGGGTTTTTGTTTTGTTTTGTTCTGAGTTTTGTTTGTTTCCCTTACCTAGTCTCTCTTACTCCTTCTTCTGGAAGCATGGTGCCTGTGTCCACTTAAGAACAATTTTTCTACCTCTTACTGTGACTGAAGTGGGACCGTCCATTTCATGCCCCTGACTCCCACTGCAGAAATGGGGAGATAACTCAAGCAAAACAACCAGAATCCTTTCTTGGGGATTGATAGAGATGTTGGAAAAGGCATGTGTCTCTCTCTTTCTAAGATCACAGGTCTGAAGGCCCATCAAAGGCTCAAGGTGCCAAGGTCATGAGGAAAATCCAATTCAAAAAGCAGCCAAACACGCAGCAAACTTGAGAGAGATACAGAGTCTGTATCATAGTATCTGGACTCCTGGATTCCTCTGGGGCTGAAGTCAGCACATTTGCTGAATCTCCCAGTTACACAAGTGAATAAATCCCTTTTTTCCCCCACAGGCAATTTTGATTTGAGTTTTTGTTACTTGCACTCATGAGTCCAGGTTTTCATAAACCCTTCTGAAATATTCTTTAGAAAGTTATTGTGAAGATTAAACAAGATCATGTTTAATCACACACTTAATATAGTACCTGGTGCATTTCAAAGTGGGGTGCAAGATGGTGGGGAGGAGATAACGCCTTTCATTATAGGCTGTGGTGGACCCCTGTCCCAGAAGCAGGACTGCTCTTCCACCTGGCTCTCCAGCTCAGCTTAGAGACCAGCAAATAAAATGTCTACCACTGCTTGGTCATGTGACCTTGGTCAGGTCTCCCTCTAGGCTCTGGGAAAGATCCATACCTGTTCTGATGGGCCCAACTGCTTCTCCCTCTGAGTGTCTTAGTACCTAGGACATGAAGCCATGAATGACACTGTCCTCATCTATCCTTTATTTGCTGAGCACTCCACTGGTATGTGAGCTCTCTGGGAGAAAAAACTGTATCTCATTCTCCTCTCAACCCCATCAGCCCCCCACATGGTTGTGGCACCTATAAAGGATCCCTTGCTGTTTCAGAAACACCTGTTTCTGAAGCCAAGTAGTCTTAAAAATTAGAAAGGGAATAATGGGGAGTTTTGCCAACTCACATAAGCTCATTTTTCTTTTAAATTTTCCAGGGGTAAGTGATAGCCCACAGTAGGTGCTTGGAAAATACTTTCTGGTTGTCAACAGTACCGCTGTACCTTGGGCCAGCCTAAGAGGCAAGACACTGAAGTAGAGTTCCTACCAGTGGGCATCATGCAGGATAAATGTGTGCATTCTGATGCCCAGTTTCTGGCTCATCCCTCCCTCTCTCGTGTTCTGTTCATCTGACACTGGAGATTTCAACCACCCTCCTTTCTCCCAATTCTGGTTAACACTAGATCTCACTGTCTCTCATTGAGGACTTGGGATCAGCTTCCTTATTGCTTCCTACAGTTCCCTCCCACTTCCAACCTACTGTCAATTGCCAGACTGGTCTTTCTAAAGTGCAAAACTAACAATGTCTATTGAGCATCTGGCTTAAAATCTTTAATAAGTCATTTACCCCTTAAAATAAAGTCCACACTTCTTGGCCTACCGACAGAGTCCCTTTACAATTTGAGCCCCATCCATCTTTTCAGTTTCATCACCCAAACCTGCCCCACTGCCTCATGATGACTTGAGTAGGGTTTGCAAATTTATATAAAGTCTTGCCCTTCAATAACTTTGTATACATGACTCCCTCTCTTTGGAAAACCCTTTTCCCTTCTCTCCCTACTTTCACCTTACTGATGCTGTTCATCTTTTAAAACTCAACTGAAATAAAATGTCACCCTTCCTGGCCAGCTTTCACTGGACTGAGAGGCATCCTCTCCTCTGAGCTCTCTTAACATGGGCCACACATTATCATGAGCTCCATGGCAGCAGGGACAACATGCTATTCATCCCTGGGTCCTCAGAACATAGTGCAGGTCCCTACAGAGATGCAGAGACCCTAAAACGAATGGAACGAATGGACACCAGTACTACTAGGGAAAATGCTACATTTGAGCACACCCTTAAAGATTAAGTGTGCGCCGGAGAAGTACAGAAGGTACTGTCGTGGCTGTCCAAAAAGTCCTTTCTTCCCACCTTTTTCCATAGCTCATAATCAGTATGGTCCTATAGAACCAGCTAGCCAATTTTAATTGCCTTGTGGTGTGGTCGTTTGGATACACATCTGCCTTTTCCCAGCAGAAGAGGGAGCTACCCAGGGCAGACACTGTGACCTCATTTCTGTGTGTCCCTTATGGGGCTGCACAGGAAGGAATACAGTGTACATGGGCTCTGAGATGAGAAAAAAACCTATTTTCAAACACTAGTTCTGGCATATACCCCCTTAGTGACTTTGCCCGATTTACTGAAACTCTGTAAGCCTTTATTTCTTGTTGTCTAAAATGAGGAAAGTGTCTGCCTCATATAGCTATGATTAAATGTAATATTACATGCATTGATTATCCAATGAATATTCATTGAACGCTTTCTGCACGTGTGCAGTTGAGTATATAAAAATAAAACAAACACCAGCTTTACTCTCACAGACTGTCAAGTCTAATAGGGGACAGACGTCATTACACACATAAATATGTCCTTTCAAAGTTTAATAATTGCAGTGAAGGAAAAGGGTAAGGAGGTGTAATTTAGATTATGGGCTGGGGGATGCCATTCTGAGGAAGCAACACTGAGCTGAGAACTGAAGAATGAATAAGAGATGTAGCACATGCCAAGGCCCTGCAATGGATAAACAGTGCACGATCTGGCAGAGGTGAGACTCATTACTGATGAGGAGCTTGGGCTCTGGAACCAGCCAGTCTGAATTTAAATCCTGGCTCTGCTACTGACTAGTGCATGACTTCAGGCAAAGTTCTCAACTTCTCTGGCCTCTGGTTATCTCATGTGCAAAATGAGGATCATAAAATTCTGTCCTCATTGAGTTATTGAGGGGACTGGTCCAAGTAATTTATGTAAAGCATTTAGAACAGTGTCAGGCATATCAATAGCACTCTTTAAAAGTCATTCATATCACTCTTTTTTGTTTCTTCCTCTGAAGTATGAACATGGATACTACTATAAAAGAAAAGACAAAGGTCTTCCCTGAAGAAGACATATCCAAGCTAGGAAATGAAAAAGAATAATGGGAAATTATGGGAGGACGTCCAATAAAATATCAGGAACTCGGTTGGCCTCTCAGTAAATGGTATAATCCTTGCCTTTAAGGTCAGCAAAGTTTAGGGTGCCAGTGCACTCATTAGACACCTCCAGGGGACTCCCTTTGGCCTGCCATTGGTTAGCTGGATTTGGACAAGGTCACTGAGATTCCTGGAAGAAAGTATAACTCTAAGCCAGTGTATTATTTAAAACTTCACAGGCTCAAAGCAAAAACAAACAAATAAAAAACTCCAGGGATTACCTCTGCTTTTTTTTTTTTTAGATGCTTTGGTTGATTTAATATCCATCCTGAAGCCAGCAAAATTGCTGTTTATTTATTCTGTAGCTTCTGAGTGTCTTCCTTGCCTCTGTGTGTTCTTTCCTCTCCCGGTCACAGGCCATAGATATGGTTAATAAATATCTAACTATGTCTTCAGCTAGGAGACACTTGAAGGAGAGGGTTCTGGGGGTGGGCAGGCATGCGATAAAGATGAGAAGGCTGGATGCAGTCCTGGGAGTCAGGCAGGCAGCTCACCCAATGACCACCCCCTGCATAAGTCAGACAGCCCCCTGGCCTCTCTTGCTTGTTTGAATCTGCGAGTGTTTTCCAGAAAGAAACAGTAACTTCTCCTTTTTCTGGCAGGGGTGCCTGATGAAACTCCTTGAAAACAGGGCCTCTCCCTCCCCTTCATGCTGGCCTCACACACGCTAATGCAAATGAGTCCTGACCCAGCCAGGGGTCTTCGGGAAGGCGGCCAGGAGCATTAGAACAAACACGCAAAGAATGTTATTTCATTTCTGGCATTCTGGGGAAAGAGGGACCCAGAGAGGGAAGTTGGGTAGTTAGGGGGTAGAGGGAGCGGGAGAATGAATATGAATGCTTACTCCAATAAGACTGAAGCAAAAGGAAAGGATGAGTGGGAAATGAGTATATATAAAAGGTCTCTCAGGTGCCAGGAATTGACATATAGAATATATATTTTTTTAATTTGACATATATATTTTGAAGTAGAATTTATTTTTCCCATTTTTTCTGGATGCAGAAAGAGGTTTGATCTCAAAAGTTAGACATATTTTTTTTTCAAGGGTTACCCAACTATGAAAGGGTAGAGTCTAGATTTAAACCTAGATTCTAAAGTTTTGAATTCCGTGCTATATAGTCTCAATGAGGCTGGCTTATTGGTTGCTCTTTGGTAGATTTCCAAAGAAAACTGTGAGTTCAACAAGCCCACATCTTAGGCTTTTCTTTACCTACTTCGTCCTCTCATCTCTTTCTGCCACAATTGTAACTCCAGATTCCTCATCTCTTACCAGGACTCCTACAAAACTCCCTAAGTCTCCCTTAATCTAACCCACACTCCATAGCCTTCTACTGTTGCTCCTAATGAATCATTGGTTTCTTCACCTGCTTTACGAGGCTTTGCAAGTCCTGGCCCTCCAGCCTCATACAGTATAAGTCTCAGCTATCCAGAACCTTCTGTTGTTCTCTTATGTGTCTCTTCAATTTCCCTTCTTCGTGTCTTTGTTTCGGCTATTCCCTCTGCCTCAGATGCATTAACTTTCCTAATTCTAAATGGCCAATGCTATCCATTCTTTCAGACTCAACTCAAATGTGACTTCCCAAGGGTACACTGGCTGTCAGAGATCACAGCCTCCTCCGAATTTTCATGCCTTTATTATGGGCAAGTCACTCCCTACCCCAGAATAATCACCTGCTTACAACTTTGTCTCTAACACCGGACACAGCTCTTTCAGTCTGAACCGTACGATTTCAAATCTGAGTCACACAACTGCCTAGAAGAGGAATGCATACGAACATACAAGTGTGGACTCTGGAGCCAGGCATCTTGTATTAGACTCATGGCTCTGACATTTACCAGTTAGGTGGCCTTGAACAAGGCACTTAGCCTTTCAGTCTTAGTTTTCTTATACAAAAATCAAGGATACTATAGTACCTTCCTCAGAGGGTACCACATTGTGAAGACTCAAAGAGTCTTCTCTTTGAGGCTGGTAGTTATAACCTGAAAACTGGTTGATGAAGACACTGACTGGGAGGCAGGGGCCATGTCACTGCTATGATCATGGCTAATAGCCATAGACGTTTATATGAAGTACAGACTCTATCCATTCAATCAGTAGTACCTATTACTGGCCTTTGATGTTTGCTGAATTGAGTGCCTACTAAATGCCAGGCCAGGGGTGCCTGGGTGGCTCAGTTGGTTGAGCGTCTGGCTTCAGCTCAGGTCATGATCTTGCAGTTCATGGGTTCAAGCCCTGCACCAGGCTCTGTGCTGACAGCTAGCTCAGAGCCTGGAACCTGTCTTCAAATTCTGTGTCTCCCTCCCTGACTCTCCCCTGCTCACGCTGTCTCTCTCTTTCTCTTTCTCAAAAATAAATAAAACATTAAAAATAAATAAATAAACTTCTAAATGCCAGGCCATATGCAAGGGACTCAGAGAGTCTTTAAGCATGGTTTCTAAAACGTGTTCTACTCTTGGATCACTGATCTTCTTAGTTCCCGAACATCACGAGAACAGTATTTGGGATGGGTTCAAGGAACAGTAGAAGAAAAAAAGAAAAAGGGAAGGCATCTCTTGTTAAGTCAGATGTTTGGTGAAAATGACCCCAAATTTGTCACATCTTATATCCAAAGGGCTCTTGGAAGAGGGTCAGGGAGAACACAGAAATGTGAGCAACTGCACAGTGGGAAGGACAATTAGCTGATGAGTCCCCTTTATGGTCATCCTTGAGGAAGATCTACTAAAGGAACATCTTTTGTGTACTTGGTATGTATTTGATCTTGAGCAACTATTGTGTTCTGAACATCTATGGCTGAAAGCTTGGCGTATATTAACCATTCTATGCTTGCTTTATGATGACACTAATGTAGAAAGTAGCAATACTCTAACCTCACAGATGTGGAAATTGAAAGCCAGGAAAAAAAGTATCTTGTATAGCCCGAAACTTTCTGACATTTGACTCACCCTAGGACAATCTGACTGCAAACCCCAGGTTCTTAGCCTCTCATACACCCAACATTATCGGGGTACAGATGTTTAGTTGGATCCAGGACAAGAAAGCAGCAGGTGGTCTGTATGGGAGTTGAGAACTCTCGTCCAGCCCAGCTCTGACACTGATTCTCTAAGTGACAAAGTGCAGGTTCATGCCCTCCCTGAACTTCAGTTTCTCCCATAAAGAGATAAGGTTCAGGTCAATGATTTCCAAGGCCCTAAGCTCTATTACGCTGTATTTCAACAGTGAAAGCATCACAGGGTTGTTGGTAAATGGGAGAGTCTGTCCCTGAGGGAAAGGAGAACTGAAGAGAATGAAAAATGTCAGGAATCTGGATTTTGCCTTGTCTCTGATTTTCCATGCACCATTCATGGTGATCCCCTGTGGTCTGCTAACACCTTACCAGTGATGACCCTTAAGACTGTTCAGTGTCAGCCTCCACAGATGGAGGTGGGAGCCAAGGGGCAGGTGATCCCTTAGCATGCAGTGATGGACCCAGAGCCAAGACAACAGGAACAGGGAAAAGTTAGGAGGCCTAGCCTCTAGCCTGGGTCCATTCCTACCTTTAGGAGTTCTTCCAGTCCTAGAAATCAGAGAAGGAACAGACTTCTCCATCCAGTCCCTCAGTGTAACAAGAAAGAAACTGAAGTTCAGAAAAAGGAAGCTCTTTGTCTAAGGTCCCTCGTGGATGGGCAGCAAAGCAGGGCACAGAACTCCGTGTGGCTTGTGACCCCATTCCAGGAATCTCTCACTATGTTAAGCTGAATCTGTGCTTCCTCTCCACCAAGGAGACCCTAAGGTAGACGGTGGGGTTCAAGGCTCCTTGGAAAGAACCCTGCAGCAGTTGTGAGGACCACTATATGTTAATCCTTCTCTGCTCTGACTGTGAAGCCTATGGGTCATCTCCCAGGACCTCAGCTTCCAGATCTATACACTGGAAGAGTTGACCGAGATTAGAGATTCTGAATTAACAAGCTGCAGGCTAATTGTAACTTACAAAATTGGTCTATGTGATCAATTTTAAATGGTTGCCACCAAGTAGTAATTAAGAGATTTTACTTAAACTCCTAGATTTATGGTTTGGAATGGTTTTTAACACTGGGTCTATACTCTTACATAGTAATAATCAGCTGGAGCTAAGTATTCTCTACTCCGTATTCTCTATTCCTCTGCCTGTGTCTTCACATGGTAGACACTCGTAACTACGTTGGATTTAGGGACCAACTTAGTCTGGTATGATCTCATCTTGATCCTTAACTCACTACATTTACAAAGACTTTATTTCCCAAATAAGGGCATACTCTGAGGTTTTGGGTAGATATGGATTGGTGGGGAGGGTGTATCGTCACTATTCAAGGCAATGCAACCCCTCCAATTATTTCCTCAGGAAGATTTTATAGTAGATCTGAAAAGTAGGCCTGCAGTAGGCCTGGCTGGGTGAGTGGCCCTTCCTCAGTGTTCACACATCCCCTGGGCTTTTCCGTCAGAGCACGAAGCGAAGCATCATGGCCCTGTCTTGTCTCTTCTGCTTCTCCACCGTCACTGTGAGCTCTGTGAGGGCAGAGACCTTGCTTGGCTCGCTTAGTTCTGCATCCCAAGTACCCAGCTTAGCATAAGGCTCACTGTAGATGCTCAACATATATGTCCTTTTCTGGAGTACTCTGCACTGCCGTTGGTTACTAAGGATAAGCAAAGCTATTCTTGGATGTTTCCAGAACTGAGCCCAGCACATGCCCTATTCAGGCCACCACTCGCTGGATCCTTAAATGTATAAGGACCCCACCCGTCCCCTCTACCTGTGCCAAATGACCTCCCTGACTCGCAAGTCCACCCAGCCTGTTCCACATACCACACTCAGAGAAGTTACCACAAAACACAGGTTTAAATATAACATGCCCCTCTTCAAGCTTTTCTTTGTTCCCCACTGCCTGCAGGATAAAGTCCAGCTTCTCTGCCCGGCATTCAAGGCCTAGCTTTCCAGCATGGCCTCAGCCCCCACCCATTCACCATCCATGACTTCACAAGAGCAGTCTGTGCCCTGTCCCTCCAGAACTCTGGCCAGTGTCCCATTCCTGGACGAACTCTTGACGCACTTTGAAGAAAGAAACAGCCTGCCTGACAGTCCCCAGCAGGTTTTAGGAGCCTCGCTGTCTGTCAGCTGAAAAACAGCTTTATTTTTCCTCTACGAGTCTCTCTTGGCTCAAGATGCACGGCTGTATATGCTTCTGGCTTGAGGACAGCTCTACCCCTCTCTGGGGCCCCAACTGTGCACTTTGGAGAGGTCAGCACGACCTGACGCTAGAGGGAATTGAGTCTTGATGGCGAGGCTCCCTCTCTCACTACCCACAACCCCGCCTCCCAACCAACTGGACGAGGTACAACCTGGGAGAGTTCACATTCCTTTCAGGTTTGGGGGCATCAGAAGCCCCCAGGCCCTGCTTAGCTCTGGGACCCCTGGATACAATTTGGCTGTTTTCTCCAGAATCACGTAACAGACTCGGGCCCTTATACTTGGGCTGGGTGGCTTGAGGAATGCAGAGAAGAATGAGAGAATAGAGACCTTAGGACTGAGACAGAGACTGAGAAGTGGTGAAGAGAGAGAGAGAGAGAGAAGACATGCACATGCAGAGAAGGCAAGTATAAGAGAAGGGCACACACACAAAATAATAGACAGATGGGAAGTCAAAGTGATGCCAAGACAGAGAATAAGAAAGTGAGAGAGAAAAAAAAAGGAGAGGAAAAAGAAAAGAGTCCAACAATAAAGAAGTGGACAAAGGGGAAAGGAAAGAAGAGAGGTTTGGAAAAAGGGAGGGGACACAGGGAGAGAAGGAGGGAGGGAGATGGAAGAAAGG